>BQNB010078948.1:0-16446 GCA_026074375.1 Tanacetum coccineum
ATATCTTTGTAATTTCTTTTCTAGCTCCTTGCTAGTTTATAAAATTTTGCCGTTCAAAAAAAAATTAAACACACGGTTTCAAAGCATATTCTAGTTTGAAATTCAACCACTAAAGTTTCATTAATCATCTTCTATTTTTTTAAGTTTTTTGTTTTTTCACAAGTTTAACACTTAAATTTTTATGTATTTTTTTCTCTATCAAATTTATTCATTAATTTTTTCAATTTTGATGAAAATTCATTCAATTTTAATGTTTCTTTAACCAATCAGATCACACGATTTTGCCTACTTGTCAAAATCAAGCTACCTGATTAGTCTAATTTTTTTATTATCAAACAATGACAATGATAGTTATACTAAATATTTGGTTAGAGATTTATTGTTGATCTATCAGTCCAACAATGATAGATCAATATCAAGAGAAATTGGTGACTTTTGTTAACCATTAAGAAGGACCTACATTTATTATTATTTTCACTACGAATTCAATGGAATTGTACATATTAAATAAACTTTACTTAATGTGATAGTTATACACATAATTTTATACCAAACAATATTAATAGAATTAAGGGGGCGTTTGGTATATATACATGAATGACTATGGATATGGGTATGGTAATGGGTTTGTAAACCCACCACTATAGGTGGGTATAGAAAAAGCCTATTTTTATGGGTTTCATACCCATTTTAAATAACCAAACCAATAAACCAAACAATAATGTTGGTAATGAAAGCATTCCTTCATTTATATACCTTCAAATCAAATGGCCCTTAATATTCCCAATCCCATACATCTCTTTAATCAAAGTCATACCATAAGCGATTGCGAATTGTATACCAAACGCACCCTTAACCTTAAAAATAAACTTTGTCTTTTTAGACTACCATTAAAATGGTGTAGGGGTCAAACACAACATTGTTTTCACAAAAAGTCTCATATGCAAACTTCAGTTAGGTACACGTATTAGAGCAAGAGGTATGGCAACAAATATCTTTGTCGAATCTTAGGTGGCAAGCCACTCGGTACCGCCGAGAGCTCGCCACCACACCGCCTTACCTCGTCAAGTGTGCGCACAATGAAACTCGTCGGCTACACAACAAAGTAAAAGACAAAAAAGAAAAGAATGTATCCGTTGGGCAACGTTTATTATTTTCATTTTTAAATGATTTTTTTTTAATTTAAAACAAACCCATTTAATTACTATAAATACTATCTCATTATAACCAAATTTTCACAGCTTTATCAAAAACACTTTCTCTTACCAAAAACCGTTACAAAAAAGAGAGTGATTCAACCTATTCCAATACGTCCGATCTTGATGATATAGATGACATCGAGCTGATTATGCAGCTTGATCAATCGTTGCAAAAAAATGAAGCCGAAAGTTCACGGCGCACCTCTAAGGCGATCAACCGTGAGCGTGATGTTGCTGAAGCACGTTTGATGGCCGAATATTTTGGTGAATACCAAAAATATTCAGACTACTATTTTAGACGTCGATGTCGTATGAACCGATCACTATTTTTAGAAATAGTCTAGGGTATTGAAAATTATATTGAAACTGTTGATCCTCTTCCCGATCAATTTAAATTCTTTGGTGTCCGACTCGATGCTACGGGTCTAATGAGTTTTAGTGTCATCATGAAATGCACATCCGCTATACGCCATTTGGCACACGACACGTCACCTTGCATTAGATGAATACTTACAAATGGGGGAATATTGCACACACGATTGTCTATATTTTTTTACTATGCGCATCATCAATTTGTATCAGCTCGAGTTTTTAAGAAAACCCAACTTAAATGACATTCAAAAGTTATACAACACACATAATAGGTTCATGGGTTTTCGGAAATGCTTGAAAGCATTGATTGTATGCACTGGGAATAAATTAATTGTCCGAAATCATGGCACGGGCAATTTGGGTGAGGTGATAAAAAATACCCAACTATAATGCTTGAAGCCGTTGCGTCATACGATTTGTGGATTTGGCTTTCATTTTTTGGGGTGGCGGGTGCGAATAACGATCTTACAGTTTTGAATAATTCTCTGTTATTCGACGACATTCTTGATGACATCTCCCTAGTGGTCCCGTTTAGAGTAAATGGAGTTACATTTGAAAAAGGGTACTACATAGCTGACGGGATTTACCCACGGTGGACAACTTTTGTCAAATCATTCAGGGTTGCACGATACGAGAAAAGTGCCATATTTAAACGGCGACAAGAAAGTGCTCGAAAAGAAGTTGAAAGAGCTTTAGGTGTTCTCCAAGGACGTCGACATATTATAAGCCAATCGGCGCGTGCGTGGGCTGTCAACAAGCTACGAAGAACCACGTACATGTGGTCACGTGCATCATATTGCATAACATGATTTCTAAAAATCAAAAGTATGTGATATCCAAAGCGTCCAGAATTTATATTTGTTCGCAACGAAATATATTACGGACATGGATCGAGCGATGTGAAGTGCAATGAAAGAAATTCAAAGAACTCCGTGATAAACAAACACATTCAAGGCTCCAATGAAATCTTATTGAGCATGTTTGACAACAACATCAAAAAATTTGGTGTACTTTTTTAAATTTTCGTATTGGTTTTTAAATTTCGTATGTTTTTATTGTATTGTACTTTGTAATTTTTATTTGTATGAATGATATTTATTTTGTGTGAAAAATGGAAAAAACAAATTGTGTGTGGGTGCGCCTAAATGACTTAAGTTGTGGTGTGTGTTGTAAGTGAGAGTTTATTTTGAGATGTAACACAAGTATGGCCCAAATGACATTGCTTTTGTTGCTCACCACACCCCTTACTCTTATGCGGTGAGTGCATAAACTATACAACAGTCAAACCATATACATCCTAGTTAAAAATTATATTTTTCGAGTAATCTAAACAATGAAAATTCTCATCCATTTACGTATATTTTACTTAGTTTTAAATTTTAGATATTTCCAAAAAGGAGTTTAAACTTAGGTCGTTAAATATTGTTATAGTTATTTTTATTTAATCAATGTTTAGTTAGGTTACGATTAACGTGTTAACTATGTTTAGCAAAGTGGAGAAAGTTCTTATAGATCTGGAAAATTGGACACCGAGTCATGATTCACGTAAGAAAAAAATATGTATCATGATAAGTAACATCAACCGTAAGTATTCGTGATTAGTAAAAAACTATGCTTAAGGTGTCACCCTAAAATCCTAGATAGTGATTATCTGAGAGGAAAATGATTTTTTTGGAAGAACACATAAAGTCGATGAGAAGTAAATGCGACTCACCACTGTGTCCAAAAAGAGTTCCTTGGGTCTTTAAAATATACACATTAGCGGTCAAATCCGCTGTCGTTTTACCAATGGGTTATGGCTGGGCTCCCACTAAAAGTTTGAGCTATAAAAAAACAGCCCAAATTTGTTTTTTTAAATACTGATAATGATAATATCTTACACATGTCACACACAATTCACCAGTCTTCCAAAACACACACACATGAATTAGGGATTCGATTGGGATTTGATTTTGAAGGATTTTTTTGTGCCTGAAGATGCTGTTACACAAGAGTTTGGGTTTGCGTTTAATTTTGGAAGCCACTTATCGAATTCATTCTCATTCTTCCAACAAATTGGGGGCAAATTATTTCGGTTAGCGGCTCCGAATGATCTAGCGATATGGGTTCAGGTAGTAATCAAGGCTTAAATTATCTTGGGTTTATTAGTTTTTTTTAAAGATGAACTGTTTGACTGATTGATATTAGATTATACGCTATAATATAGGTTACTAATAAGAATCACAAATTTATCTTTAGTTTGTTTATGTGAAAAAATTAAGGGAAAAGGCATTGGATTGCTGAGAACCCTAATTTCTTGCCTTTCGTATAGCAGGCATGGCGGGTGTTTGGATCATATCTACATTTGCATTTCTATTTTGAAGTATTGATGAAACTGATTATTTGCGTATTTATGGTTTAGGATTGCTTATATATTATGCTTATGCATTATTTACCGATGCCCGTATCTTGGCGGGGTAGCCACACCTGGATTGTGGTTGCAGCCATGGCGAGTGTGTCGTATCGCATCTATATTTGCAATCCTATTTTCAAATGTTGATGAGTGCGTAAAGTGGAAGGATGGCAGAGAGCGAGAATCACTCGCCTCAGCAACTTCTATAGGCTCACACTTCCACAGGCTCACACTGCTATGTATTAATGCAAGCCAAGTTTAAAATGTACCCCATGTAAATGTATATGTGTGTTTCGTGGAAGACTCCGGCGATAAGCTGTGTATAAGTTGTGATTGCACTTTACTTGGTTGTGATGATCTTTTGACTATGTTATGTTGGCGCGAATAGTGGAAGGATGGCAAAGTGCGAGAATTGCTCGCCTTAGCAACCTCCACGAGCGCAGCCACGACATCAATAAGTCTGAGCCAATTTTATTACGTATTTGTTGAAGAGTTCGTGCCTACAGGACATGATTAGCATTTTTATCGCGTGTTAGTCATGAACTCAAAATAAATAGCAAGAAGTATTATATATGTTACTATATTATCTAATCCTACATTCCTACCAATGAAAAGTGGGCCGAATGCACAAACAGAAAGGTAATGTTTACTGTACCAAAGCTCCTTTAACCATCACCAATATATACTTTGCCATTTCTCAACAATGGTGTTTGGTTTTGGTTCTATATTTGCAGACCTTAGGCTTACATTTGGCGATAAAGGGTATGTGTAATAGGCGATGACGATACTTTTCTGTTTACTATGCATGGTTTACCGAGACCCGTATCTTGGCTAAGCAATCACACTGAGAGTGCGATTGCAGCCATGGCGGGTGTGTGGTCCCGCTGTTGTATTCGTAAATCTGAGCCTCATATGTTATTATTATGCATACCCTTATTCACGGACAACTACCGAAAGCCCTTTATGGAATTGACGGCGAGTTTGTTTTTGCCACCTGCGTTTTCATTTCACAAGAAGAGATGTCGTCCACCTGAGTTAAATGAAGGTATGCACTGTCCTCATAAATTCCTATCCATAAATTGAAGTGTATATTGTTGTAACTTTGGAAAAAAAACCTACATGTTTTTATATAATGCTTTTATATAATGTTTTTATATAATGCTTAAACAGTATTGCTGCAATTTATTCCTCCGTTATTCCTGCTTTTGGATTAATAAATGTCCAGCTTCTGTGTAGATGTTTTCACAACACTATTTTACTGCTTTTGTTATAAACAAGCGCTCCAGGGTCTTTTGTTTTGCTTTAAGCTTGGGATTCACACATTTAAACTCTTATCTGTTTAACATAGGTACATACGAGTGTTTGAATACAACTTCTTACTAAGCACTTTAAAATAAGCAATCCCAAACACCCTTTTAGCAATACTTACTCTGGAATATGATTTATATGCACCATTGTTTATTTTTGTAATACTATCTATCCCTCAGAACCCCCAAGTCCTCTTCTGTAAACACCATCAAGTTTTATTTTTGAACACACCACTTAAAATTATATTAGCTTTCCAAATAAATTCTTTTAACAGTCAATATATGCTACTTCAACTTTGAAAATGAATATATATCACGTGATCTAAAGTTTGTTAAATTCCTATATGCTATTTTCCCAGTCACATAAATATGATACGATAATTTGGGTCTTATAAATCAAGAGTTGTGAATTGGTTGTTTGGGCCACTAAAAATTTTGCGTTTAGTGTAATGCTTAATAACCTCTGATTAGGTGACAGTGGAGTCATCATGGTTAGAGATGGATGTACGCTTTCCATTCCCTTGCACGGACAGTTTTGATATCACATATCAATTGCGGAATAGAGGCAACGGTAATTCACCTAAGTTTGTTGAAAAATGAAAAAGAATTTCGACAGTTGGTTTTTGCAGGTTTACCCATTCTAAAATAGTCTATTCCTTCTGAACCATTGATTTTGACACCTCTATACACGATATGTAACCAAATATTTGCTAAAAGAGTGTTTATTTGCGCAGCTTTGGTTTGCACCAAACGAGATCCATGTTGTTTGAAATACAATTCTGATACTGCTAAAGCATTGAATAAAAGACCCCATCATTTAGCTGATAGCATCAGGCAACGTGAGCAGATGTCCCAAAGTAGTAAATTCTCTGTTATCTGCCTATTGACAAAAGTTTAGCAGTGCATTGGGCACTTCTGTTGATACGATATATATCAGTCACAACACACAACATGTATGTACTCTGTATACTATTATTGTCTACATTTGTATACAGTTGAGACATTTTTGTTTGAATTCACTATATATGTTAACACAAGTACCAAATTCAGAAATATCTTTAATAATAGACAGCACACACGTCGTCAGCAGCGTAAGTGTGTTTTCAACATATTGTGTTTTCTAACTATTTAACAGCATCTAACACTTTTGCATTCGTTTTTACAGAAACCAGAAACCAGAATTGGGCGTCAAACACTCAGACTAATGGGCACCTTCCATCGAAAAGACAAGATTGAAAATTGAAAAATGTCCCACATTAAGGAACCATTTGTCACTTCTGCTGGTACAATACATCATCCGCAACAAAGAACATGTATGTATTTTCTGTTCTCTTATTATGTATACCTATATGCTAATACAAATGAAGCAACTTTGTTTGAGTTTGCTATATATCAACACAGGTAGCAACTCCGCATATATCTGTAACAATAGACGATACAAACATCACAAGCAACATAAGTCTGTTAACAATGTCCCATGCTTATTAACTGTTTGCCAGCATCTAACACTTTTCAATTTGTTTTTACAGGATCCAGAAACCCGCAGCAGCCGTCAGGTACTAGTCTAATAGCCAGCTTCCTTTAGACGGACAACCTAAGAAATTGTTCCACCGTAATGAAATTTACAGGCTTTATTGTTTAGTGGTTGATGATATCATTTGCTTATTGATATGTTTTTGTAGATAAACACGTTAACATGAAGTTAAAAAAAGGGTTAAAATTTTGAAATGAAGGTTTACTTCTTATGTAATCGATTCGTCAAAAAATAAGCACCTCCGCAACGCGCGGGCTATTATGATTGTTAACTAAAAAGAGTGCACAAAGGGTGTTGGTCAGCTGGGCTGTGACACACGGAAGAAAAGAAAGAAAACCAAAAAGTTGTGTTGGGCTATTTGGCATAGAGAACAATATCACAAAAACAAGTATAAGAAGACACAAAACAATACACCCTAGAATATACAAATTCATTTGAGGGTATTAACCCCAAACAACACAACAGACAAAAAAGGAGGCAACATACAATTTGTTCTAGGGTATTAATCCTAGACGACACAAAATCAGCCGACGAGCAGACAACACAAGAGACGAAGAGCAGACAATAGGGTCGGACACATCATCATGTCCGGCTAAACATCCCGCGATCACGATGATCTTTTGTACTTTTAATGATTTATTCGTTTGAACGATTTTAGAGTTATGAACACTTGATGTTGATTTGATCTTAATGCATATTTTATGTTTTCCTTCATTGTGTTAAATTAATTTAATAGTTAGTTGTAAGACTGTATAATATTGTGGTTGTCTCGTTCATGCCGAATCGATCCATGTGACGTATGAGACGAGTGGTGCCGATACACATATTATGTGCCCAGAATTAATTATTGAATTAGTACTAGTTTTTGTCTATGAAACTCGAGCAACCGTAATCTCTAGTAAAACGAATACATTAGATATTAATTGTGATCAAACCTGAAACCGAAAGTGATTGTGTTTTTAATCCATATGTTTTACACCTTTAAGTTTTTTGCTTCTTAGTTTTAATTATTTTAATTCTATTAGTTTAAATAGTAGTTTTAATTAATCTCTCCAATTAAAGAATTTATTGTTTTTCATTTAATCAAATAGGAATTTTAGTGTTAACCATAAGCTCCTTGTGGATATGATCCCTTGCTTACCCTATTCTAAAAAGTAGGTTAATTAAGGTTATTTTTGGTAGAGTCAATGACCTCGATCATATATGCACTCTAATAATCGTGTAAAATTAACTTGTTTGTTGTAGTGTTGGGTCGAGGTCAACCCCTCGATTTTCGAGGTTAACTTACAAAAGCCTATTGTTCGACGTACACCAAAGTAGGATGTTAACTTTAAAAGGAAGCATTTTATTCCATTTAGTTGTTGACTAAGTAGTGGCGAAGCTAGAAAAACTCGACATCATGGGCAAAAAAGTTTTTTTTGCAAAAGCGAGACTGAAATTGTACCTTTAATACTAAACTTTAGGATTGTCATTTCGAGGTCTCATTAATGTGTAGTCCGGCCAGGAAATTTAATTTATTTCACCCGACCCGTTTCATTTGTTATACCTTTTTACCCCGACCCAGTTCCACTACTCTCATTGCTTATCCCACCTCTCTCACACTACCTACAACAGCCACATCTACGACATGCATGTGTGCCACCTGGATTCCATTTCTCTCTGGGATATATATTGTGTTGATGTCACAATTTTTTTACTTTCTTTCTCTTATTTTCGTCCGCCGTATGTACACTTGATTTCTGTGTTTGTTTGTTGTTTGCGTGTTATTTTCGTTTTACTTCATTCCCTTATTGCTATTGTGGTTTTACCATTGTGGAATTGGGTTATATGAGGTTAGATTTTGGTTAATTTTAGGTTTTAATCAATCTATGTGGTTTTCAATTTAGGTGATTTTTTGGGGTTTTTAGTTTTTAGGTTTAAGGTTATTATAATTTTAGGCATTAATGAATCTGTGGACTCTTCAATTTAGGTGGCTTGTTGACTTTTAGGTTTTAAGTTTAAGGTTATTAGGTTTCGTATCTGGGTAAACAATTTGTGGATTCTTTAATTTAGGTATCCCTTTGACTCTTAGTTTTTAAGTTTAAGATTGTTAGGTTTCGTGTCTGGGTATCCTATAAACTGTGTTGCCAATATTGGTATCGGCATATCGGGTTTGCAACGACGTTTTGAGTGGCAGAGATTATGCAAACCGTAATGGTGATCAATCATGTGAAGAAGGATGTTTTAATTTCATGTTGCCCAGGAACTCTAATAACATAGGTGAAATATTATTGTTTGTATACCTAAATTGTTAGTATTTGGTTTGCTTCATATGATTTTTATATTTACTATTCTTCATTGATAATTTGGTTAATGATGGTTCCATAGAATGAGACATACCAATATCGGAAGAAATTGTTACAAAACGTGAAACGCCATCTGTAGATGTTCGAATTGTCAAAAATGATGGGAGTGTTGGTAGACGGATGTCAACAAAATGCCATGACGTAGTGCCCACAACTATGGTGCCTGTTTCAAGGATTTTTGATCGTTTTAGCAATATGTGTTTCAACAACGTTGGATCAGACTGCATGAGCCAGACAGGTTTGTATTCTTCGTCGGTAATATCATTTGTTTGCAAACGGAGTTTGCAATATGTTCTGTTTTCCGTTTTCATATCAATATTCTTAGATTTTTTTTGGTTCAGATAATTGGAACCACGATGGGGATCACCAGATTCGAACCGCAACTGTTGAAAATGCAGGTTACCGAAACTTTTATACACCTTTTAGTTTATATTCAGTAATATATATTTTAGGTATAAATTAGTATAGTATTGTTAACTTTATATGTCTACGTTTGTGCGCAGCCCTTATTACGGACGAAGTTTCAAATTCTAATATTCACAAAAGAGGCTGTCTACATAACATGTCAACACCATCTTCAATAGAAGAAACTGTTCAGCCAGAGACGATACGTGCACGGGGTAATTTGTAGTTTAGAATTTCATAATATGTTCGGTTTCCAACTTTTTTCACATTTGTTTTCTCTTTTTGAAATACTTACACGTATTAATGTTTTTTGTTATGTCAGATATTCTTGGTTACACTGTTTCTTCATCACGAATGGCAACGATGAATCATGCATACCTATGTATGGATGTTACGAACTGTATTATTAGACCTCAAATCATAAACTTTCCACACACTAATGCAGATATTGCTCATTGCAGAATTTTACACAGTGAAGGTATTTGGTTCTTCTGAACGACTTCTAACTATATTTTGGATATGCTTTATAGTGTAATTATTTCGCTTATACGTCTTCTGTCCTCAACAGCGCCTGCCATCAACGATTGTTCAACTCTTGGAACTGAAAAAACTCAAAGTATAAGTCAGTCACAATTTCTACAAACTAGAATGTATAACCAATCTTCTTCCAGTAGAAATGTGCCACGACGATCCCAAACTCAGGGTAATTTTTAAAATTTTGATTTAATATTTCCTTATTTAAGAAATTTCCGGAGATTGTTGTTATTATCTTTGCAGCAATCTAATGTATTTACTTCTTTTTTTCAGGGGATACTACGTCTTATATGGATTTAGGTGATTGTAACCAGGAGTGTCGTCACTGTGGTTGTTTATTTTGGTACAATGAACGACTAAAAGGCAACGACTACGGTGGGCGAGCTGAATACCATTTATGTTGTGGAGGAGGGAAAATATACATGCCTCCGATGCCTGATCTTCCCGTTTTTATTCAACAACTATTAACAAACAGTCATTTCATGAACCATGTCAGAGCCTATAACCAGATGTTTTCAATGACGTCTTTCGGGGCAAAAATCGACGATTCAATAAATAGGGGAAGAGGACCTTATGTTTTCAAAGTTTCCGGTCAAATTTATCACTGGATTGGATCACTTTCCCAGAAGAAGGTCACCATCAGCGATTTTTACAATTGTATATTTACGACACACAGGACGAAGTTGCTAATAGAATGCGGAACTTTCAAGGCCGGGATGAAGACACGCTAAATCCTGAGATTGTTAAAGGTATAATACATGTACTCGATGAACATAATGGTTTGGTCAGACTTTTTAGAACTGCACGGGATAGATGTAGCGCGGGAGAAATACTAGGATTCAAAATTAGGCTTTACAATAAGGGTAGTGTTCGTGGATATGAGCTCCCAACTTCAGACATTTTGGGAGGGGTAGTTTTTTGAAGATGGGCCAAATAGTCAAACTGATTTTGATGTAATCATAGAATTCAAGGGCGGTCCTCCTCAGAGAATTAACAAGCTTCATTAATCATACATGTCGTTACATTTCCCTTTATTGTTTATCTTCGGTCAGCTAGGAGAGTTGGTACTAAAACCTAGAGATGGTACAGGTAAGGGTAAAAAAGTGACAATGAACGCGTATTACAAGTACCAATTACACCCACGTGTTAAAGAATTTGGCCTTATTTTCAGAGGTGGCCGTTTGTTTCAACAATACGTTGTTGCAGTGATTTGTGCAGTTGAGCAGAATCGACTAGATTGGGTACGTAATCATCAAAATGATCTTCATCTGATTACTTGTTAGGTCTGTATGATGTTGTTTCCCGTGGAGATCGTAAAGGAATACAGGCTGGATCAAAGATCATGCTACCAAGAACATTTACTGAAGGGCCTAGATATATGTATAGCCACTATCTAGACGCATTGGCCATTTGTAGGTCGTTGGGAAACCCGCATTGTATGTAGAGTATTCGAGCAGAAAGTCAACGATTTCATCAAGTTTTTGAAGTATCAAAGACCATTCGGCTATGTGATTGCATGTATGGTTATTTCATGTATATTTATCTATTCTTTTTATACATAATTACATCATTCTTAAAAGTTAATTCCTGTTATCATTGTTATTCTGCAGTTCTTTACACAATAGAGTTCCAAAAGAGAGGTTTGCCGCATTGTCATACACTCCTATGGTTTGATTCGAGCAGCAAAATAAGGAATGCAGTTGAGATTGATGAATACATTTCTGCTGAGATACCTGATCCCGTGGAAGATCCCAAAGGATATAAAGTGGTTACCGAGTTGATGATGCATGGACCCTGTGGTGTTGCAAACTCAAGCGCATCGTGTACGGAAAATGGAGTTTGCAAGAAAAAATTTCCAAAGAAATACAATGAGACCACGTTTTTTTATGTCAATGGACACACTCATTATCGAAGAAGACAGACAGAAGTTCATTTTATGAAAGGCGAGTCAAGGTTAGACAACTGCAACGTGGTTCCGTATAATCGTATGTTATGTTTGGCTTTTCACGCGCACATAAACGTAGAGTATTGGTTGCGCATTTTGATTAAGGTATCTTTATCAACTTATTTTTCCAAAAGGACCCATGCATTATTGCAAAGGTCAACAGGTCGATTGGAGATACGTCTACTTCAACGGGTAAGAAAGACATTCAAGTAGACGAGATTCAAAATTACGTGGACGGTCGCTTCGTTTGCCCATTCGAAGCTTGCTGGAGAATCTTTGAGTTTCCTATTCATTGTCGAGAACCAGCTGTGCAAATGCTGAATGTCCATTTGGAAAACACACAACGTGTTACTTTCCGTGAAAGAGATAGGCTTGACATAATTGTCAACATGCCTGAGAAGAAGAAAAAAACACTCACTGAATGGTACGTTTACAACAACGAAAACACCGACGGCAGACACTTAACCTACCTAGACTTCCCTTCTAAATTTGTATGGTATCTGAATTCAAAAAGCTGGCGTCGAAGAGTGATGAGAACAAAGAAGTCCCTTGGAAGGCTCACTTATGTTCATCCGAACTCTGGTGAACTCTTTTACTTTCGGATGTTGTTGTCTCATCGAAAAGGATGTAAATCCCCAACTGAAGTACGAACTGTTAATGGGTATGTGTTCCCAACTTATAGGGCTGCATGTGAAACCTTAGGTTTGCTTGGTGACGACAAAGAATGGGACATCGCCCTTGACGATTCAATTGTGTCAGCATCATCCGCCGAACTAAGGACCCTGTTGGCTCAGATACTCATATATTGTGATGTGTCAAATCCACTTAAATTGTGGACAAAATATTAGGCAGCAATGAAAGATGACATTCCAGCTAAAGTATCAGAGGCAACAGGTATCCTAAATTATTATGTTAACACTCCTGAGCTACAAGGATATATTTTATACGAGTTGGAAGCAATATTAAATGGATTTGGGAAGTCTGTCAAAGATTTTGGGTTGCCGCCTCCTCCAGAGCATTTGCTAAAAGATCTAAGGAACAAACTCCTTATGGAAGAAAGAAATTACAAACGCGATTTGCTCATGCAGGATGCTGCTCATTTTCTCCCACAGGTGAACCATGATCAGAAATAAATATATAACCTCATCATAAACGCATCTAAAGAAAGTCGACAAGAATTATTATTTGTCTACGGTCACGGTGAAACAGGGAAAACGTTTCTTTGGAAGACCATCATAAGTTCGCTTAGATCGCAGGGAAAAATTGTTTTGGTTGTAGCCTCATCAGGTATCTCGTCTCTACTTCTACCAGCCGGACGGACAACATACTCTAGGTTTAAGCTTCCACTAGACCTGATCGATGAATCTGTTTGTCATGCCAAAAAACACAGCCAGTTAGCAAATCTTTTGATCGAAACAGATCTTATAATTTAGGATGAAGCACCAATGAATGACAAACGTTGTTTTGAAGCACTGGACAGAACACTTAGAGATCTCATGAATGCGTCTGAAATTGTTTTTGGTGGAAAAATAGTCGTATTGGGAGGCGACTTTCGGCAAACCCTGCCAGTGAAAAAAAGGTGCTGCAAAAGAAGAGTTGATCCATGTTTCTATTGCACAATCTTACTTATGGTCACATTTCAAGATTTATAAACTAAAAGAGAACATGAGACTTCTGAGAACTGGTTTAAGTTATGAAGAACGAGAACGGTTTGAATTTTTTGCTAAATGGCTTCTTGATGTGGGCAATGGTGAAATAGGAAAGCCTGATGAAAATAATGATGAAAGATCACAATTCCACAACAATATTGTCTTACCCCCGGTGAACAGGGATTGTCAGAACTTATAGATTTTATCTATGACGATGCTACACTAAAGGCACCAACTACAAGTACTCTCCAGGAGAAGGCGATAGTATGTCCAAAGAATGACACTGCAGACGTTGTGAATGCTAAGATTTTATCCACAGTTAAAAGTGCAGCAAAAACATATTTAAGCAGAGATGAAGCTATCCCAATGGGTGGAGAAACAAGTGAAACAAAACTGCTTTACCCAATTGAATACCTAAACACCCTTACATTTCTCGGCTTTCCACCCCATGAATTACAACTGAAAGTGGGATCACCAATTATGCTGCTTCGAAATGTAAATCTGTCCGGAGGCTTATGCAATGGTACAAGAATGATAGTCACATCCCTGATGTCAAGACTAATCGAGGCACATATCATTACAGTAACAAAAATCGGTGAAAAAGTTTTTATACACAGAATTCTACTCACCCACAAAGATCCCAACCTTTCATTCACCTTCAAACGCACACAGTTTCTCGTAAAACTTTGTTATGCCATGACTATAAACAAAAGCCAAGGACAATCACTTTCAAAAATTGGTGTCTACTTACCTGAATCGGTGTTTGGCCATGGTCAGTTATATGTCGCGTTGTCAAGAGCAACATCGCCAGACGGATTGAAAATTCTGATAGATCAACAAAACAATGAATCACCACATATCACAAAAAATATTGCTTACAAAGAATTTTTAAAAAGCATTGAAAACAAACGATAGTTGACCCATAGTCACATCATAAATTGTTACTGACAAAACCACGCAATATGTTATTATTTTTAGCAGTAGATTCTGAAAATTAATTGCAAAACCCAAAATATGATAGAAAATAACATTTTTACCAATAGGCTTATGTTCTTTACTGTTTTATAAAAATATTATGCACAATACTTACATTATTCCGCTATTACTAGATGTATGTATTTACCTATTTCTAAAATAAATTTACTTTGATCCTCATACTTTATACGTGTCTTTCTTTTCTAGTTTCCACTAAATTATTAATTGCTTATCTGCAGGTGATCAACAAAAATGTCTCAAGCAAATATTGCATATTTGAAACTTAGACAAGAAAAGTGCGTTCTAGAAGCAAAAGTGTACCGGAAATGGATTTCCAAAAGTATTCCACAGATGACACAACTAGCGCTTTGTTGTATTCTAATAGACAGAGAGGTAAACAAAAGTTACTAAAAATACTTGATTTACCATAATTAATAACATACTCTAAAAAACAAATTCCTGTTTGCAGAACAACGCAATACAGGCGAACATGAATCTGAACAATCTCAACTATTTTGACTCGATGCTGAAACCAAACACAGCTTACAAAATTTCAAATTTTATCTGTGAAAAGACAAACCCGTTGGTATGTGTTTAATTACACATACCATTTTCCACTAAAACCGAACTTAAATGACCAAAACGTACCCAAAAATACTTTGTATTTGTATGTTTCCACTTATATTGTGCAGGAAACGGATATCCGACAAAAGGACGAAAAACAAAGCCAAAAACGACAAAACCGAGCACGGAATGGAAGAGCGTGAAAAGACAAAGTCAAATCGAAGCCAAAAAGTCAAAGCCAAAGTCAACAAAAGTCCAAGTCAACCCCGGCAAAGTCAACAGTCAAAGTCAAAGCCTAAACCGGAAAAAAAAATGTTAAATGGGTCCACCCGTACCCATCTAATGGGTTGGGTCAACCCATTTATACATTACATGAAGACTAAAAGGACCTTAATACCCTTTTATAATAAAATGGCCCAAATCCTCTTAAAAAACCAAACCGGCCCAAACATGAATACCATCGTTAGCCCTAAACTGTTAAGACTTAACTATTGTTAGTCTATTATCCACCATAAGGGACTTACCAAGTAAACACCTATTACAACATGAAGGGTGTAACACCCCTATTTTTACAATATAGCAGCGGAAGCTAATCTGGGGTATTACTTCATGGATACAACAATCATAATCATAGAAAACGACCCAAAAGAGATGTTTGTTCAAAAGATATGTTATCATTCATTTCAATTCAGAGTTTTACAAAGGCAGATCCTAAAATCTAGAAACATATAATGTGAATGATAACAAGTTTTAGCCATCTTCATGTCCATGCCACTCCATGCCATAAGTTGCTCAATGACCTGAGATAAACATGCATAAAAAGGGTCAACACAAAGGTTGAGTGAAATTCATAGGTTTGAAATGTAATAGTTAAATACAAGGTATCATAATTGGAAATGTTGGTATTGCAGGAATAATCATTATGAAGAACATTATTGTCATAGTGAACAGTATTATCACCCTAAACTCATGAATCACATAAAGAGATAAAGAGATATTAAAGAGATATTGAGAGATACTACCCAAAGAGATATTAAAGAGATATTGGGAGATACTACCCAAAGAGATATTAAAGAGATATTACCTAAAGAGATATTAAAGAGATATTGGGAGATACTACCCAAAGAGATATTAAAGAGATATTGAGAGATATTACCCAAAGAGATATTAAAGAGATATTTTCATGTATTTAGGCAATAATATATCAGGGTAGCATATAGTTTAG
>BQNB010078948.1:18881-30396 GCA_026074375.1 Tanacetum coccineum
TGCCGGGGAGTGAAAATTAATCTTGATTTTTATTTGATATTTTGGTTTTTAACATTAGATTAGATCTAACCCTTATGATTAGTGTAATTTAGATTAGCGTATTATTCTGTTTGTTTATTTATTCTATTGGTGTGATACGGCGTATTCAGTTCACTGAACGTGACGTATTTGTTATTTAATAATTTTTCTAGTAAGATTATTTCAGGATGGATAATCTAAACCTTACTATGGAAGAGTACATCAAACTCGAGGAAGAAAAAGCTCATAAACGTGGAAAAGTGTTTAATTGGCAAACTGCTACATATGGGAAGATCAAGGTTGATGATGGTTTTTACGATCTTAGATCTATGGAAGCTGAATTCCTAGCTATAGTTGTTAACGATGACTTTGCACCTCAGGATACACCTCAATGAAAATCTCAAGTAAGTACTCTTGTCAACAATGAAATTGACTTTAGAATGTCATTTGATGAATCTGATGAATCTGATGATGAGGATTACACAATAATCTGTGACGAAAACTTTGTTTTCTTATAAAACGATTCTTGTCAACAATTTGAAAACGGATTCAGAAATTGATTATGAAAAAGTCATGCCTTCAATTCCATCACATGAGCTTGCAATCAGTTATTATGATGATTTAGACTTTTTTAAAGATTTTTAGAACGAATTTCCAGCCATTGTTTACAATGATGCTCAAACATCTAAATCAGATTTATTAATTGAACCAATTTTAAACCCCCCAACATATCGATGAATTTGATTTAAATGATGAAACATCATTGTCTGAATATGATGAGGAGGAACAAAATGTTTTGTACTTTAATGATCTATTCCCCTTCAACATTATTCGTCCTGATGATTTAAAATCAGAAAAAGACAAAGATGATAACGATATCGATATAACACAGTCTTTATTGGATAATGAAATTACACATGGGTCAACTATGCTTTTTGAAACAAGTCACGGTAAAAACACTAAATATCTCAAAACGTGAAGTTTAGTCATAAACTTAAATGTAAAAATCATGATTTGTATATATTACGCAAACGGAATGCCATTCTATCTCATTATGAATTTATGTGCGCCGTTTGGCGTTCCGTTCGACCCTAAGCGATACTATAAGGATGGTAACTGTGCAATAATGTTGCGAAGGCCAAGGTACGTTTTCTTTGCTTTATTTTAGGAAAATTGGTCTCCAAGAATGGATACAGCATATTCGGGTAAAACCAATATGGCGTATCCAATGTTTTCAAACAAGAGTTGACTAGGTCAACAAAATTTGCCAGTACGGCGTATTTAACATCTCAATACAGCGTATCGAATTTGGGTATAAAAACCCAATCAATACGCCAGATCAATTTTAACCACACATTTTCACCATCACAAACACACACAAATTTTCTTCTAAAAATCATTAGAGATCGTTTGTGATTCAATCTAGTACTCGTTTCCTCTTCCTATCGGTAATGTATTTTAACCCTTTATCTTTTTTGATTTAATGGATTCAATCAAGGTTAGGATTTGGATTTAAATGATATGCCTTAGAACTCTTTTAGGACTCCTCTACCCCCCTGAATTAGACATGAAGTTTTAAAGGTTTGGAACGGGTTAAAATGGGTAAAACTAAGGAGCCCCTCTTTGTTTTTATAATTACAGACCAATACGACGTATCCACCAGAATGGATACGGTGTATTGATCAATTTTTACCCAATTTTAAATCACCAATATGGCGTATTTATTAAATTAAATACGGTGAATTGAGAAAATCAGGATCCTAAAATCTCAGACCCATACGCCGTATTGACCAAAATCGATATGACGTATTGACTTATTGATCCCTATATGGCGTATTCATTTATTTGATACGCCGTATCCACTCTCAGTACAGAGGTTTAAATTTCTATACTCTTGTGCTTTCCTCGTTGATTTTGCAGATATGGCTCTTCCACCACGTGAGCAGAGACACCGATTTCTTAGAACAAAGCCTGGCAGTAAGTTCAGCAACGTAGTTCATGGATATGATACGGAACCAAGCAGGATATTAACACAAAAAGAAAGAATGGAGATAAGAGAGATAATTCCAAGTGAAAAGGAAGCTGAAGAAAAGTCTAACTTAAAGACTTCGCTGTAAACAAAAGTGCTTCCCGGGAGACAACCCGGATTGTTATTTAATTTTGTTATCGAGTCTGTCTTCCCAGACATCAATACGGCGTATCCGCTCCATACCATACGGCGTATTGATTGTCTGGACGTTATCAGTCTTTATTTTATTACACTTTAAAAACATTATTGTCAGATTTTAAATACGGCGTATTCACTAAACTGATACGCCGTATCCACCAGTCTGACCCGTAATTAGTTTGTTTAGTTTAGTTTAAATTAACCGTAGGTACCAAGATAGGAATGCACATGTTCTTCCTATATTTTCTACAGGACCTCGAGAAGGAAATATCGACGAATATTGGTGAAGAATTTAAATTTCTAGAAATCTTAAAGTGTTGGAGTCTTGAAACTTCAAGGCGGTTGTTCAACACAATCTTGCTCAAAAATGCAACATAGAGAATCTACCGAGCAAACATCAGGGGAGTTTCTCATTCTAATTCTTTTTAAATCTTGCTTATTAACTAACTACAACGGTTAGTTAACCTCCCGTTTAAACCCTTTCCACTCTCATCTTTAGAGTGATGATCCACTAGAACAGCCCGTAGAGCCAATCCTTTAGGAATTTACACCAACTATTTGTTTTGTTACACCCTTACACCTTAACCTACCCTGTTAGATTAAGTTTAATTTACAGTTGCTATTTGCTTAAAGTGTAAAGTTTGTATTTCCCGAGTCTTGTGTCATTTTCTATCTTTAGTGCGGTTGGAAATTTGCACATTGCAAATGGGAATGTATATTAGTAGTCAAAGCTCATGTGATTTTACTACCATTACAATTATTGGTGAATCCGAAGAACGAAGGAACTACCGATGGAATTATCCAGAATTATTATGATCGTGAAGATGGTGAATGAAACTACACCGAGATTTGAAGTTTAGTTAGCAAAAAAAATCAAAAAAATAAGAAAAATACAAAAAGAGAAAGAAAGTTTGAAGATAATCATTTCACAATTACCGAAGGAACTACACGAAGGATCGATTATTCGTTGATACATCTAAAAAATCAACGATGTAGAGTATTGTACAAAGTAGAATATATCGCCACTTGCCTTGTAGAGTATGTAAAGTTTTGGGAAGATTGGGAAGTTGACCGTTACGGGAATGCCAACTTAGGTTGTTGTTTTTGATTGATGATCAAGACGTTGTAAATAGTTATGTCTTTATCATGGTAACGGTCGAGAAATAAGTGTCTAGCAACTTGTATCTTAATTCTTAATCTATTTGTTTTTTGATTTTTATTTAACAACAATTTACTTTCCTCTCACCTGATGATTAGCCGCTAGTTTTATGCGAATGAGGACTTGTTCGAGCATGCATGTCTATTCCATCATTACGGCCATGTATGCATGTCTTAACTGCCTCGTTGGTTTATGACTTTTGGTGAAAGTTAGAAGGTTCCTACCCTATATCATTCTTCATCCCAACCGTTGGTTTAATTCAAATGGGGATGTGATCGAACACACATGTCTATCCCAGCGTTCTAGGTGTGTATGTGTGCTTCAGCTGCCTTGTGAGTGGCTACTATCTGGGAAAAAGATTGTAAGAAATGATCAAACCGTACGCCTTCCATACAAAAACCCATATTACCTTTATAAACTTATTACTCCTTAGCTTTAACGGTGGAGATGTGTATCTTTGCCAAGCTTATGATAGAATACTCGTCACGACTGAGCAATTGAGTGAATTAGTGTAATTGTATAGATCGAAAAAGTGCTTTAACAAAAAATATCCTTAGGGATACATTTTTATAAACTTCTAAAGGCTACTTGAGGACAAGTAGGATTCAAGGGGATATTTGATGACATCAAATAACGTCTATTTTATAGCATCATTTAGCCACGATATTAACCCATTTCGTATAGTTTTATTGCAAAAAAATTGTTACTTATCGATTAATATTTAAGAATTGCAGTAATTATGGAGTAATTGGTGAAAGTTAGCAAAAGGCGCGCATTCTGGAGCTTAAATGAAGATATTTTTATGAAGATACTATTCTAAAGACAATACCCTATCCATCACGGAAAGATATCGTATCCATGCCGCACTCACCAAATACCACAAAGGAATAAAGATCAATACGTCGTATCCAGAGGACTCAATACGCCGTATTCAAGATATGGAATCAATATAATAATTTAG
Organism: Tanacetum coccineum; assembly: GCA_026074375.1. Taxonomy (NCBI): domain Eukaryota; kingdom Viridiplantae; phylum Streptophyta; class Magnoliopsida; order Asterales; family Asteraceae; genus Tanacetum; species Tanacetum coccineum. The sequence continues at coordinate 23,187 of BQNB010078948.1, forward strand.
AAGATATCAAGCGTGGTCCTTACTCTAAGAAATCCTCAATACGCCGTATCTAACTCATGGATACGCCATATCTAACCGACTTCCAAACCTTATAAATAGAAAACTTAAAAATCGAGTTTTAAGTGTGCTAAATCATATTCTTGATACCTAAACCACAAAAGTCGATTTTCAAGGGAGAAAAGGAGCAGAAGAGGTCAAGCAACGTATTCAATTCCATTGAAGACAACATGTAATTCCATATACTTTAGTAATCGTTCAGTTTTTGGTATCATTCGTTAACTCGATTAGTGTACCTTGGCTAAATAATTACTCTTGTATTTATTATGACGTTTGAAGGCTAATACCTTTGGGTATTAGCCATTATTATGAAGATCTGAATGTTTAGTATTTTTTTATCTCAATTTCTTGATTTATCGTTGAGTGCTCTTGATTAATAATTTATCAATTTTAATCTTGCTTACGAACCTTTTGTATGCGACCTATCATCACTAGATCTAGTAAATGCGGCACCAAGCAGATCTAGAGTCTGGGATAGCTCTCCATATAGTAATTTATACATCTAGAATCATAGTTACACAAATATTATCCTTCTAAGTCTGTGTCTAGGATACGCTTCGGGCTTAACTAGTTAATTGGATATTGCCAATGGTTTATTGATCGTGTTGACTAGCAGGTGACCTAGATAATTCAACAAGTAACGGTGCTGATATCCATTTGGATAGTTGGACAAGTGGACTACTAGTGTATAGATTGCCATTAAGCGGTAAGTGGGTAAAGTCTCTATGAGCTAGGGTTTAACAAGATCACCATTGCTTTAATCCCTAAGATAGATTATAATCAGCAAATAAGGATGCTTTATGCGGATGCTTTAATTGTGACAAAATTAATATGTCTAGGTCTTAGGATGATGTAACGCCTAAGTCTTAAGAATGATATGCCACCTCGAGAGAAGAAATCATTACACTTAATAAACAAACCAACATTCTAATCAGATTAATAATTGTTAATACAGTTTTCTTATATAAGGTTCGATTGCTCTTTCATCTTTTGTTAATTAGCTTGCGTGGGTAAAAGTGCCTTGAATTGATTATAGACACCAACCAAACCATGCCAATCTCTCAGGCTAAAAACCCCCTTTTCCTGTTAGAATTAGGATTTAGACTGACATAGGCTTAACATAAGATTAGGATAGAATAGAATAAACATAGATTAGATAACCAAGATATTAATTAAATTGATAGATTTAACCTCGCTTCAAGTGTTCAACATCCTACTTACCACGAAACTACTACTGATCGGGTACACTGTCCATTAAAGTGTTGTTTTTGGTTTAGTAGGCAAAATATAAATTTAAAACTTGAATCATCTTAAATATACCATACAACGACAGTACATTAAAGGACCACGTTCGATATCTTCTAGAATATTTTATTACTTTATATTGAATACAGCGTATGAATGTCTCCTGGATACGGTGTATTGGACTTTGTATCTTCGTAGTTTCTTATAAAATGCAGGCACATATACACCGTATCTTCCTTGATGATACGGAATATAGGATGTCATAACAGTAATCTTCAAATGTCTTCGTTTAAGCTCCAAAATGCGTGCCTTTTAGCTAATCTTCACAAAGTACTCCATAATTACTGTAATTCTCAAATATAAACGATTAAGTAACAATTCTTGCAATAATTATACAAAATAGGTTATTTATATGGGATAAATGATGCTATAAAAGTGACGTTATTTGATGTCATCACATGGATATGGTAGAAAAGATTATGCCAAATATAGGTACACCTGTGGCTCAGCTCGAATACTTAAGAGCCATTGGTTGTTTGATGTATGATATGACAAGCATTAAACCTGATATTGTTTATGTAATTGGTAGATTGAGCAGGTTTACTAGTAATCCTTGCATACATCATTGGCATGCAATAACACGGGTATTCAAGTACTTGAAAGGTACTATGAATTATGGTATATCATATGTTGGATACCCTTCGGTGTTAGAAGGTTATTCAGATGCTAGTTGGATAAATCATGCTAAAGATTCATCTTTTACTAGTGGTTGGGTGTTCTTTATTGGGGGAGGTGTCATTTCATAGGCTTCTAAGAAGCAAACATGCATAACTAGCTCAACTATGGAATCTGAGTTTCTAGCTTTGGCTGCTACTGGTAAAGAAGTTGAATGGCTAAGAAACTTGATACATGAGATTCTAATATGACTAAAACCTATAGCACCAATTTCTGTACATTGTGATAGTGATGCTACATTGGCTATAGCTTATAGTTAAATATACAATGGCAAGTCTAGACACTTGTGTGTTAGACATAGTATGATTAGGTAGCTAATCATGAATGGTGTGATATCTATTGAGTTTGTTTGGTCACAACATAATCTAGCTGACCACTTGACGAAGGGGTTAGCTAGGGACTTAGTGATTAACTCAGTGATAGGAATGGGATTAACATCCATCTTGATCTAGTAGCTATGAGATACCCAATTCCCTTCTAATACAATGTTAAAAGCTGAGTTCAATGTGGAAAGCTCATAGTTAGAGATTGAAGCACATGTGTTTGTCTTCCTAAGGTATATGTTCAGACTTGCAAGTGAAGGTTAGGTTAAAGAATATCTTCTTAATGAATCTTTAGAAAAATTGCAAATGAATGTGCAAGACTAAAAGGACCACCTATGTAAGCATGAAGTTTTTTCGCTTCAAGAAGCTTGTACTTAGCTTCATATATGTTCATTAATGGATATGGACACGTGGCTTGTAATAGTGTTAAGTACGAACAATAGAGTGTTGTAGTAACTTATTTATATAGTATCTTCAAGTATTCAAATGGGTTGACGGGTTTAATCATTACGACACCGTGATTCTTGAATATTTGAAATGTGTATTATACTAAGATGAAAATTTAATCACAAGACATTTTCATTTATGCATTTGTTTGTTTTGTTATGTTTGTTAACTTGTATATATTCTAATACATATTATAGTAAATCAAGGATCACAATAAAATAGGGGGACAATCGATAGTTACATTGTGATAGTGCTGCTACATTGGCTATAATGCTTTAAAACTGTCAAGACACTCGATAGTTACTCACTCTCTTTATTTTCGAAACTTGGTTAGTATTAAAAATGATATTAACAAGTGATCGGGCTGCCGTGCGTTGTTGCGGAGATTAAAAAATGCATAATTTTGTTACAAATCTTGTTCGCATATGTGTTCGTCAACAACACAAACCCACAAATTAACTGTAGCCAATGAGTGTCATTTTTACTATATTTAAAGGAAAATGTAATGAAAATAACGACCAATAATTGAAACACCAAGGCAGGATCAAAATGAAGCATTATAATTTTACGTATAAACTTTAAACTCTGACGACTATTTACCGACTATAATCAGAACATGTCAAATGACTACATAAAAAATGTTAAACCGCAACGTGATTTTAATGCATAAATACATAGAGAAGCTGACTTTTTTACGCGCGGATACAATACAAACATAATTGATAAATCTAAACATCCTCTCGCAAAAAGAAAAATATGCGAGGAAACTAAAAATTCTCAAAAAACGTTAAGAGTTCTCGATATAATCCTAATGTTATATGCAGCGAAGCATATGATTTTATAGATAAGCCCAATGCTTCTAGAGCATCTTTAGATTTCAAACATGTAACACCCACATATAATCACAACATCGCAGCGGAATACCACTTTAGGGTGCTACTTCATAGTATAAAGTACAAGTTACAGAAATGACCTCAAAAGAGACGTTAATAAAATGTCTTAAGATTTCAGAGTAAAATCAGGTCCCAATAATTTATAATTTAACAAGATTACAAGAGTTCAAACGTGAATCATTTTGTATATTTGAAGTTAAAAAGTAATCGAATGTAAAGAAAACCGAGTCCTTGAGTTTTGTTGATATCTACGCGTCTTGAATGCTCCCAATGCTCAGCTAACAAGATATAACCTGAGAAAATACATGCAAAAACGTCAACAATAATGTTGGTGAATTCATAGGTTTAAGTAAAAACAATATTGATATAAATCAAGTAATGTTTCAGTAAGAAAAGTAGCGTTACAACATTTAGAAGAATTGTTTCGAAATCCTAGTAGTAATTTAATAAATCAAGTATGCTTAGTAGTAGACCACAAGGTATAAGATCAACCAATGACAATGCAACGAATGCAGTGTCAAGTAACAGAATTATCGCATTGAGCTCGTGACAACCGATCCTTTTGATGAGAAAATATAGTTTGCCCCAAAAGATTTAGTATTATTGCTATATACCTAATTCTTAGAGTAATATATCCGTTGAAAGTGGGTGTTCCAAAAGGATTCAGACCCCGGACAGGGAGTCACCCTATAGTACTATTTATTACACTAGCGTCTACCCATCACAGGTAGTTAACAATGCATGATATTAGGGTCTTTAGCAATAGGTACTCCTACGATAGTTCGCAATAACGGGTCAAGAATACTCTTCAAGCACTTGTGTCCAATTTAAAACAGGTGTATGTTCAAATCACGGTTTTGTACATAGAATAAACAATGATCCTCAATCATGTTAGTAAAACAATTTAAGCTTTAATAAATTCAATGGTAAACAACCATGTATCAAACATGTATTAGAAATCATGTGAAAATAAAGTAAAATCTTTAGTAAAACATTCATGTAACGCTTATGAAATTGGAATCAATAATTTTGCTTAATAAAACAAGCATGTATTCTCACCCCGAAAATAGTTATGGAAACCATTAAACAAGAAAAGATGGGGGTATAAACTCACCGAAGAGTGATGAAGACCAGAAGTAGATGAATCATCGTACGAGCGAGAAGCGTCTAAGCACAACCTAAAAGATGTGATGCAGCTTAAAATGATAAAGAAGATCGATACGTAAAAGTAAATCAAATGATCACGAGATATGTTTCCGAGATATGCATGGCATTGCATTATAACTTAACCGAAGTACTTTATCCCCAAATTGGTATACAACCTGCACTTATACTACATTAAGTGTCTACTAAGTCTTGCTTAGCGATTCTTATCTTATTACTATGTGGTCCCACTTTTATTTCTCAAGAAAAGGCATAAAACTATGTTGCTGAATTTTTAGTCAAATTTACAAGACCATATCTCTTAACCTATAAAAGATATAAGGATGGGGCTTTCACCCATGGAAAGATACTTAAGTCTAGTTTCCAGAACATTAGGCCTTTTAATCAAACCATTTACCAATCCACGGGAAATGAGTTTTTACTAATCATAACTCAAAACAGAAAGTTCACTAAATTTCTAACGCTTACGATTTTGGCCATAAATCCTCTCCTATAATAGCAATCAAGTTGAATACAAAGAGAGATGAAAGCTTATGATGCCTAGTGTTTAACCATGTTTTAAAAACCCAACACTTTAGTGCAAAAATCTGGAATTAAATCCTTTTTTCAAACAGTAGTTCAGAACTGACTAGTTTCCGTAAATCGGTCATATCTCACTCATCCGAAGGAGATATTGCTCTATCCAATTCGACACATGTACCTTGAACTTATTTCTACAATCCTATCAAATAATGCAGACCTTATTAGATAATAATTTTGCTGCAATTAACCCATTTATACTGCTGGTCTGTAGCAGTCCCAAATTTCCCTACCAAACACTAATTTTGATGTATTTTCCAAACCATGATAGATATTAAAGTGAATGTACTTGGAGAAGTTAGTTTAAGATGTATACTACTGAGATTAGCTTTTCTATCCTACATTTTAGAGTATTAACTTGGAGTTTAACTCGTTTTCTAAATGATGTTCCAGATTTGACTAGCAATCGTAAAACGGCCAAACTCCCTCATCCAGAGGAGTTGATAAACCATCTAATTCGTCATTCAAAGATTAAGACTATATCTATCCAACGATGTAATTTATTCATAGGCTCCAGGCAAAAAATTATTAGAAATATCCATGTTTTACTACTGATATAAAAACAGTCCCTAAAACTACCTAGAAATCCCCTCAAAACTTATCCAAATCACCAATTATTCACTTGCAATGCCATAACATATCCTACTAACATATCTCACACATCAAAACATGATGTTCATGATCAAACCCAAAATCAAACATACCAAGAACATGCAAGCTTATAAAAGATCAAAATCAAGCTCATGCATTCAAAGAAAAATTAAATCAATGAAAAAGGGTTTAAAAATAAACTTACAACACAATAGAATGAAAGTAACTGATCAAACAAAAACCCTCCTTGTCCTCCTTGTTTAGCCGAAACCCAAACAGCCTCAAAAGATCAAACCCTAACTTTTCTTTTAATCAAGTCTTGCAATTAAACCCTTATAGCACCAATTGAACATAAAATCAATTAAATCCTTTAATATCAAAAATCTTTAAAATCAAGAATCTTGTAAAAACCCTTGCATGATTTATTTGAGGTTATAAAGAATGGTGGGGATTAATTTAGGAGTGATTTGGAGTAGATTGAAAGTGTTTAATTACAAGATTGTTCTAAACAAGGGCATTTTGGAAACTTCTTAGTTTACAAAGTGTACACTTCATAACATTGCGTGAGGACACGGCAATCCTTTAGTTTGGGGAATTTTGATATTTGCTAAATTGTATACTAAATTACCCGGGATTTTGCCAAATAAAAGCCATAAAAATGCCAAAAGAATAGAAAATGTGTGCTTTTGTGTCCAATTGTGCAGGAAAGGATTGAAAAGACAAAAAGAAGCAAAAACGATCAAAAACCGACAAGAAACGGGAAAAAGACAAAGAGTCAAGATCAAGAGTGAGAAATCAGCCAGAAATCACAGCCGGATCAGCCCGACACAGTCAAACTCAGTCAAAGAAAGAAATAAAGGAAGTCAAAAGCCTAAGATAAAGTCAAAGGGCCATTATTGACAACTCTCCAAAGTCTAAAGAGCTTACTTTGAAGTTAGAAGTTTCAAGGACTAAAGTTGCCAAAGGTTGAAAGTGATTTATATAGAAGAAAACTACACAAGGGCCAAAACTGCCATTATCCAAATTTCTTTATAACACCAAAATGAGCGGCAAGAAGACAAGGGCTAGTAGTGACAACATTTCAAAGATTCAAATAATAATACCCGGCTTTTTCGCAAACAGAATAACAACCTAACAAACTACAACCAACTTTCCCGCCAAAAATCAACACAACCC
>BQNB010078949.1:731-25281 GCA_026074375.1 Tanacetum coccineum
TTGGCTACACGAATTCAAGGGTTAGGATTTCATTGCTTGGTGACCAAGATGGATTAAGGGTCAAGATTGGTGCTTTGTTTACTCTCACTCAACAAACACAACAAACACAAGATGATAGCTTATAAAAGAAAGAAGACAGAGAAAATGAAGACCATGTAGGAGTAGATTAATATAATTTTTAATGTTTTAAAATTTATGTTTTTATGTCATTTAATTTCTGTCTTTACATTTCAAAGCCTTGTACCCTCTTAAAATTTTAATGAAAAGTTAGTTTTTTATGCTATGCAAATCTAACTTATTTATGACTTTAAGTTATTTTTGTTCAAAAAGCCAATTCCATAAGCTCTTTTAAGCTATTACAATCTGTTTATTTCATTTAAGGTTTCTCAAAGAATTTTAGCAAGGTTACTGTTTCATTAAGCAAAATGTTGGTTTTAAGCTTTTTGGATGATAAGCTGCAATGGAAGAGCTTATGGGTTTAGTAGAGAGCTTATTCATAAGCTGGGTAGGTTAGGGCTCTAGGGAAGCTGTACAAGCTTATTTAAGTCCTTGTTTGAGCACAGGACCAGGTGAGCTTCTTTTTCTTATTCTTATAGCTTCATTTACTGTTGCATTGTGTATCTACTTATCTAGTGCTTAATAAAGGTGCTTATTAATGTTTTTCCTGTCTTAAATTAGCTTAAAATATTCAGTCTATAGCTTTCCTTTAGTTTTATTTCAGCTCAAGTGAATCTGTCCCAACTATAGTCAAGACTGCTTATTCTAGTATGCTTATTAGTTTGTGCTTATTTTCCTGAGTTTTTGCTTAATGAAGTCTTGGATAATCTTAGTCTTAGCCTGTTTCAGCATTTTATAGTGTAGCATAGTCTAATTTAGCTTTTAAATAAGGTATCAAGTTTTTAAAGGGGTGTTTGGCATAAGCCTAAAATGGGTCAAAACTGTTTTTAAAAAACTTTGGGTCACCTTGGCCACTTTGAACATCCTTTTTAAGATGTTATCATTCTGTTTTTCAAGGTTTTTCATTTTGGAAATTTGTTTTAAGGCTTTTCTCAAAGCTTCTTTCAAAATTGTGGTGACAACAGTTTTGTAAAAACTTAATTGATTTGGCTTTAAATCCTGTATGTGAGTCAAGTTTTTGTGTCCCATTTTAGAGTCTAGATAGAGTAGTAACATTTTCTTTAAGTCTCCTTTTGTTATAGTTAAAAAACTGTCAACTGTCAAGTCATTTTGTAAGGTTTTTAAAACACCCTTTTTCACTATCATATATCAGATAGTTTAAGATGGTTTTAGCTTTCAAATTTTTTAGCATAAGCTCATTTTAGGCCACACTCCATCTGTTTTTGCTTAGTCTTGAGTTTGGAGCTTATTTGGTTGCTTATTCTTAAGCCTGCTTATGCCCCTTTGTCTTTTCTAAACTGCATACCCTTTGTAAACTGTCCTTTTCTATTAGCTTTTCAGTGGCTTATTTTAGTTCCAAAGTGTTATCTTCTTGCTGTTTTAGAAAGCCAATAAGCTGAGCTTTCTAATGGTATAAGCCTTAGGTCTAGTAGTTTGCTTTTTGGTGCTTAAAAATAAGCCCAAAGGTAGTCCCTTTGGCTGTTTGTCTGTCATTATTTTCCATTTTTCACTTATTTGCTTATTTGATCTTTCTGCTTATCATGAGTGATTATTTTAGTGTTTTCTAGCTTATTAGGTTTGTTATAAGCTGTTAGAAGCTTATTTAGCTTTAGGTTAGCTTATTTAAGCTTTTCATGCAAAAACAATTTTAAAAGGTTAAGTTTGTAGCTTATAAGCCACTGTCATCCTTTTTATGCCTTTTCCAGCTTAATTATAAGCTTTCATAAAAAGTTCCTTTTATTAAATATGCTTATTTATGTCTGTTTTATAAGTTTTAAAAAAAATGAAAAAAAAATGTTTTTAAAAAGGAAGAGGCCACAGGTTTCGAACCTGTGATCTCCCCCTTGTATACCACACGTCCCACACACACTCACTCATAACCATTGTGCTTCAATAGCTCATCTGCTATTGCTTGCACAATCTATTGTTTTATACACTTTTCTAGCCTATAAGCCCATAAGTTGTTTTAGCTTTTTGTCAGCTTATTCAAATAAGCTGGCAACCATTTTGTATTTTTCATAGATTCCTAATAACTTTAGCTACTTTCTGTAATTTTCCTAGATTTTTATAAAAACGTTTAGTATTTTTTATAATTTATTTAGATTAAAACAGTAATTAAATCATAATAAATAAAATAAAAGTCAAAAAAATATAAATCTTTTTTTTTAATTTTCTTTTATCATTTTGCACCTAGGAAAAATAGAATTACATTTGTAGGGTTATTTTTGCAAAACTTTGTTTTTTAAAGAACGGGAATCGAATCCCGTTCTCGTTTTCTTCGCGTTTTTAGCTTTAAATGCCTTCGTTTTTGATCTAGTTTTCTTTATTCTAACTTTTTAGTCACTTAGGATTAATTAAAAGTTAAAAATTCACTTTAGGATTAAAATTTAATAAATTAGATTTTTAAGTAGCGTTTTTTTACGTTTCCGTCCTTGTTTTAAGTTTAAATCTTTTCTAGCTTTCGTTTTTAGGTTTCCTTTATTCGTTTTTGCATTTTATTTGTATACATAGATAACCAAATCAAATCTTCGATCATTCAAGCACGGTTCCAAACCGAAACTCGACTTTCAAATTCAAGTCTCGTCGGGACATAACGACTCGGGAATCAAGTGCTTCCCGGTTTACTACATTTGATTGATATTTTTGATTCTCATTATTATATTTATATATTTATTTATATTTATATATATAGTAAGGGTCTAATTTACAATCATCAGTGACCCTACTTCTCTCTCACATAGGTGATTTCATCCTGAATCATTAAAAATATATGTTTTATGATTTCATCTTGAATCATTATGCTTTATAATTTCATCCTGAATCATTAAAGCCATATGTTTAACCTCAACAAGTCACATTTATAGGAATGGACTAGGATGTTACAATTTTAAGTAACACCCCCACATTGACGTGACTTCCCCCACATTTCTATGATTAGGTTGTCCTATTGAACCCAGATCTTGGGATCTCCAGTTAACTGGGTTAGGTTTTCCTTTATAGAAACTCATTCCCTTAAGGGCTTTAGTTACATTCATTTAGACGACTCTTTAACTAACTCTCTGCTTAAGCCTTTCGTAAGCGGATCCGCGATGTTATCCATTGACATTACGTAGTCAATCGTGATAAATCTATTTGAGAGTAGTTGTCGCATCAATCACCGTCTATGATGAATATGTCTCGACTTATCATTTTACATTGTGATATGAGCTCTATCAAAATTCAATTAAATATCACACTTTATAAACATGGCCGTTACCGGTTTATGCCATCTTGTTATGTCCTTTACGAATTAACGTAAATATCCTGCATATTCTATAAATTTAACTTAAATAATAAATTCAGATTTCATCATAAATTTAGCTATAAGCGTTTGTTTGAAATACTTTTAAGATTTCTAAGACATATCTTTCCACTTAGCATAAGTACATCCGCTCTAGTGGATCTAGATTCTTTTAAGTAAAAATCCAAATTTGCATTACTTTATCATTTGATAGCAGCCGGATATCTTTCATAATGCAATTTCATAAGTATCATAGTACTTGTGTAATACTATTCAAATGATCATCACTTGAATTACTGGTATACTTGACCTGGTTATAAACTTAGGTCACACACACGTCATTACACACATAAGATGCTCAATATTATTTGAGTATTCAAAATGGGCAACACTTTTACCTCTATTTTAAATAAAATTAAAAGATGTCATTGAATTTTAGCTAGGCCAAAATCCCCCACATTGAACCTCTCAAGAATATTGGCCTTATAATATTTTTAACTTCAAAACAAATCCATATTAGTTCACATTCCAAGAACCATATCCAACAAGGCAACAACTAATGAAGTTCATGTCAAATATTGACTCTAACATGTCATTAGTGGATTTGTTTATCTTCTTATCACTTCAAGTGATAATTATACCATCTATGTATAAACACAAGAGTACATATATACTATCGATCATAAATACATCCATTAATTTTAAATCCGCATTCTTACATGATATGGTAAAAAATGATGTCCTTGTTTGGGAGCTTTCCTTAAGCCATATAATGACTTAACAAGCCTACAAACTTTGCTCTCTAGTCCAGTAGCCATGAAACCCTCAGGTTGGTTCATGTATAGTATTTTTTTCTAAATCCCCATTTAGAAATGTCTTTTTCACATCCATTTGATGAACTTTCAATTTTCTTAATGCGGCAATAGCAAGTACCATTCTAATCGAGGTTACTCGTGTAACAGGAAAATAAGTATCAAAGAAATCTAGACCTTCGCATTGTCTAAATCCTTTGATCACCAATCTTGCTTTGTACTTGTCAATGGTGCCATCGGCTTTCATCTTCTTCTTGAAGATCCATTTATAGCCTAGTGGTTTACAACCCTAAAGTAAAACCCACGAGCTCCCAAGTATGTTTTTGTAAAATAGAATCTATTTCACTTCTAATGGCTTCTTTCCATTTGATACATTCTGAGGAAGTTACCGCTTCTCGATAAGAAGCAGGTTTATTTTCTACCATAAAAGAAACAAAATCGGGTCCAAACGATTTCTTGATTCTTCCCATTTTGCTTCTTCTAGGTTCAACTTCTTCTTCTTTGTGTTGATCTTATCTCTCATCTTGGAGATTATTATCATCTTGTTGTCTCTGATATTGGACAACTTCGTCATGAATTCTAGATGATCTTCCAATTTCCTTCGTTAACACGAAAATATACTTTTAAAGAAGGACGCACTTCTTTATTTCATTATCGTATCCTTGTGTAGATCAACATACACAAAGAACCATAAGCACTACTGTTATGAGTATATACTCAGACTATGCAATTCACATTTTCAAGTCAAATCTTTTGAACCTTGGGGTTCAATACAGATATCTTAGCTAGATATCCCCTCACATTTGTAAATACTTATAAGATCGTTTTCTTCTCGTCCATAGTTCATAAGAACTATCTTATTTCCTTTACAAGGGTTCTTATCTAAAAGATAAGTAGCCGATATAATCGCTTTCCCCCACATGCCATGGCATTGACCTAATATTGAAAAAATGTATGCATTGAAATTGACTGCATTAAATGAGCTGTTTTTAAAGGATTTTAAAAGCTTTTAAATGTGTATGGTGAACATTTTCTAATGGTTTTATATCTTTCCCAAATAAGAAATGTTTTTTACTTAAAATTTTAAGACTTCTAATTTTAAAATTGGCTAAATACTTTATAAAGTAGTAGAGATAGGGTATGTTTGGAAGACAGCTTTTAAGAGCATTTTTTGAGCAATTAGCGTTTAGCATTTATCATTATTGTTATAAAGCTCGTTTAGAAGAAAGCATTTAGCATTTATAAAATTATAAAAACGCTAATTGCCCAATGCTCTTTGAATAAGCATTTAGCATTTAGCGTTACGTCATTTTACACATTAAAATTACACTTACAGCTATTCTACCAAACACTTTTATAAATTAAACTGCTATTGCTAACTGCTACGGTTAACTGCTAATGCTTACTGCTAACTGCTACCGCTAGTTTCAACAAACACACCCATAGTAGAGATAAAAATTAAACTTAATAGCTTTAACATATTTAAAAATGATAGTTAGTATCCTCGGCCTTTAAAAAGGGGGTTCATTGGTTTGGTTAAAAAAATTATGGGTAAAATCAATAAAAAATCGAATTTAAATTCGGTTCGGTTTTCGTGTTGATCTGAATAACCAGAATTATATAAGTCATATTCCTTTTCATTTAATTATATAGACTTTTAGCAACAAAAACGATTTCAAACTTAAAAAATACTATATTTATAGTCGAAAAGAGTTTTAATGTTTTTTTCAATAATAAATATATAAAAGGATAAGACCTGTCAATTCCAACCATTTGAACAAAAACATGTCATGTTAGGTAACCATCTCACATGTTGGATTGGTAGAGTGAAAGTGTGAAACTAGAGTGATGCGTTCAAATGGATCATCTGATTCTTTGTGTTAAGTCAAGAACGAGTCTTAAAAATAGGCCAAAAGCCCACCTAAATAGTTAGATCATTTTAAATAGTGATATAACCTAATCTAAACGAATTTTTTTACGTTTTCTTATGTTTTTTTAATGTTTTCATATGTTTTGTTACGTTTTCATTTGTTTTTATATGTTTTTCAGTTTTTGTATGTTTTCGTACGTTTTCGTCCGTCTTTGTACCTTTTTATATATTTTTACGTTTTTGTCCAGTGTCATACGTTTTTATCCGCTGTCATACGTTTTTATACGTTTTCGTCCGTTTTTATCCGTTGTTATACGTTTTCATAAGTTTTTATAAGATTTTATACGCATTTTGTACGTTTTCGTCCGTTTTTACCGTTTTGTACGTTTTCGTCCGTTTTCATCCGTTTTACACGTTTTCATACGTTTTTGTACATTTTATATGTTTTATACGTTACTATAATTTATTTACGTTTTTATACGTATTATACGTTATTATACAAGTAACTAAACTCTACTACTTATTTACGTTTTGATATGTTTTTTACGTTTTCGTCCGTTTTTAAATTTTGTTCTACGTTTTTAACTGTACTTATATGTACAAAACTGTGTAAAACATACAAAAACGTATACTAACATACAAACACTTATAGAAACGTACAAAACTTATAGAAACGTGAAAAACGTATAGAAACGTACAAAACCGTACAAAACGGACGAAAACATAAAAAAAACATATTAGAATGTATAAAAACGTTAATAAGTAGTAGAGTTTAGTTACTTGTATAATACCGTATAAAACATTCAAAAAAGTAAACAACATACAAAACGTATAAAAAAGTATAAAACGTTCAAAAGCGTATAAAAACGGATTAAACGAACGAAAACGGATAAAATGAATAAAAACAGACAAAAACGTACAAAACGGATGAAAATGATTGAAAACGTATAAACAAGGAGGAAAACGTGTAAAAAGCGTGTAAAACAGTTAAAAGCATATGAAAACGTACAAAAACGTTTAGAAACGGACAAAATGGATAAAACGAATGACAACGTACAAAAACATATAAAAAGGGGCGAAAATGGATAAAAACGGACGAAATAGTATAAAACGAACGAAAACTTATAAAAACGGATAAAGCGTACGAAAACGTATATATTAAAAATAATAAGTTAATATTATAAATATTAATATTATAAAATATATAAAATATAAAAAAATTTAATTTTAATTAATTAAGTAATATAAATATAATTATTATTAATAATTATATATAAATTAAATAATAAAAATATAATTTTAAATTTAAATAAATAAAAATTATATAATTAAAAAAATATTTATAATAATAAATAAATAAGTAAATGATTTATTTAATATTAAATTAATTTATTTAATAATATTATAATATATATTAATATTTATTGTAAATATTTAATAATAATTATATTTTTAAAATTTTATATCATTTAATTTATTTTAATTAAATAATTTATTATATAATAATAATATATAAATTAAATAATATTAATTGATTCAAAAATAAAAAATATTAAAATTTAATTATTTTATAATAATATTATAAAATATTAATTTTAATTATATATAAATATAAATATTTATTTATATAATTATATATTTATAAAATAAATTTATATAAATAATATAAATATATAATAATAATAATTTTTTTAAAATTTTAATTAATAAATATATTAATATTAATTTTATATTTATATAATATAGAATTTATTATAATTATTAAATAATATATATCTAATAATATTATAAATAATATTAATTATTATAAAAGTAATTTGTTAAATAATTTTTATATATTTAATATATATATTATAAAATTTAACTATATTTATATAATTAATTATTAATTTTATATTAATAATAATAATAAATATAAATTTAAATTAATTATTAATAATTTTTATATATTATTATAAAATAATAATTATTTTATTTTATATTATAAATATATTAAAAAAATTAAAATAAAAAATATATAAATAAAAATTTAATATTTATTTTAATAAAATTTAATTATAATTTATTATAATATTATTAATTAATATTTTAATAATATTAAAAATAATATTTAATTATATATTTAATTAATTATAATATTATTATTGTATAAGTAAATAAAATTATTAAATAAAACATATTATATTATAAAGATAATTAAAATAAAAATATATATAACATTAATAAAAAGAAATATATAAGAAGGGGGGATATTAAAGATAAGTATGCGATTGGGAGGCAGAGGCGGACGGGAGGCAAGAGCGGGCAAAGGGTAGTGGAGGGAGGCGGCTAGTGGGGGGCGAGGTAAAGGGGAAAGAGGAAATTAGAAAATCATTTTAATATTTTGAATATTATCGATTCTCGGGTGGAGGGGGGGCTCTTGGGCGGGAAGGAGTGTGCGACTTAGGGAAGCAGACTTCTAAACAAGTATCAGTTTGAGGGGTCGGTACGTAGGGATAATACTACATGGCGTGATATGTTAGTCGGGCGGGGTTCTGGACTGGTCTATTTCATACTATGGGATGATATACGTTCTTATAATTTATTCATCGAACATCTTGAGATATATTCCCATAATGCACCAACATCATCAAAACTTATCATATGATCCTAAGATATAATTCAATTGTAATCATATATAGATAAACGGTTTCATCGTATATTCTTGCTTTATAAATCCATGTTTTATATTAATAGTGACATAATTACGTTCGTTTATAACTATCATTCGAAAAACGATATTTAACATAATTATATCCATATATTCACTACGCACCCTTTTATATACTAATTATTGCAAAAAATTATTCTAATAATTAAGAATAAAAAAAAAAAAAAAAAAAAATAATTATAATAAAAATAAAAGGATAAAAAAAAACAAATATAATAAGTAATAAAATAAAGTAAAAAAAAGAATGTAATACGATAGAGATAAGGTAAATTATATAAAATAAAGAAATAAAGTAATAAAATAATAATAATAAAAAAAAAAAATAAAAAAAAAATTTAAGATTAAACTAAAAAAAATATTAAAAATAAAAAATATAAAAAATTAAAATAAAAAAAAAAAATATGTAATATATTAATAAAAAATAGGTAAAATTTAATTCAGTATAAGAAATATAAATAATATATAATAATACAATAAAAAAAAAGTAAAATTATAAAAATAAGTTTTAAAAAATAAAATAAATTAGAAAGAAAATTTAAAATTAAAATAAAAGATTAAATAATGATAAATGAACATAAAGAAAAAAAAATTATATTAAAATATAACGAAAAATAAAGATATAATAGAGAACAAAATAAAACGAATGAAATTGAAGAAAAACGGACGAAAAACTATAAAAACGTATAAAACATGTATAAAAACATACATAAACACACAATCACGTGCAAAAACGTATGAAAACGTACAAAAACGCATATAGCTGGACGAAAAAGGATGAAAAAGTAAAAAAACTGATAAAAGCGTATGACAACGTATAAAAAATAAAAAATAATGGGTTGATCCATGACCCCATTGACCCATTTTTAAATGATGACATGTTTGATCCATGACCCATTTGACCTATGACCCAAACTGACCCAAACTAACCCATTTGCCACCTCTTATGCGAATTCGGTTCGGTTTTCATTTAGCCATAACTATATCTAAACCGAAAACCAAATATTTAATTATATATATATTGCCCACGGTCACTCCATTTTGTATTTATTCTCGACCGTATGATCATTTCTACATTCAATCATAGCCATTTAAAATGACTAATTATCCATTCCAAGAAAGGAGGGCTGGTAGTTTTGAATATAGTGAAATGTGGCATATATCGGGTATTCGTATATTTCGAGTAGTTTGTTTTGTTTAACAACATTTGCACATAAATCAAACTTACGGTAACCTTCTCCTCATAATTTTCAATATCTTAAAAACCATACAAAAGAAATATTAATAAATAAAAAAATGTGATACTTTCACTCTCATCTTTTAACTTGGCTGAGTTGCCAAGAGAGGAGCTTTCAATTGTTAAATAAAGCCTCTCAACGTCATTGTAAGTTCTGAAATTTTATGTTATCGTCCAAGATTGATACATAAATCATCAGTACTACATAATACATGCATGCAATAAAGGTTATGTTATCGTCCACAAGTCGCAGAAACTTGGCTTTTAGCCTCCGTACTAGCAGTTGTCTATGAGAGTTTGTCATATTTAATGATCCTTTCCATGGGTAACGCCACGGGTATTGTGAACTTCTTGAACAACTAAACATTAAATCTTGACCACTCAAATTCAACAATTAAATCTTGACTCGAATCAATTGCGTTGGAATGATAAGATAATCCACTCCATTTTGTCTTAAACAAAAAAAAAGGAGTATGTCTTGAATGAGTTGTGTCGCTGGAGAATCCACTCGAGATGGAGGCCTGCCCTGACGTCGTGGTTGTTTAACAATAGTATTAGTTTTAAAATTTGTAAGTTGTGTTACAGTTCTTTTGATGTGTGTGTTTTAAGTAATATTTTTATAAATATACTCAAAACTTTTAAATATTTTTTTTTATTATTGAATCGTCATACCCGGGCAACGCACGGGTATTGTACTAGTTTGGTTTGGTTCAATTAAGCAAAATTAAGACCGGTTACAATTTCAGTTCGGTCTATTTTGGATTTTCGGTTAGAGTAATGATATTTAGGCCTGCAATCCATGCCTAAATACATGCTTAATGCATAAGTCACTTGTACAATTATATTATATATTTTTTCTATTCAAATTTTCACCAATCACTTTTTCAAATTCACCAATCAAAACATTAGACACAAATGTAGGCTTGCTAATTAGGCATAAAAATTAGGGGTGTGCACGGTTCGGTTTGGTCGGTTTTTGGCTAAAACCGAAAACAAACAGAAATATTCGGTTTTTATAGAACCAAAAACCAAAACCGTTCAGTTTTTGGCGCTTCGGTTTTTTCGGCTTTTTTGCTTCGGTTTTTTGGTTTCAAACCGTTTATATTTGGTTGTGGCTAATTTATATTAATAAACTTGTTTTACGAAGAAAGTTGATTATTCTTTTTTATTTTTTTGTCAATCTGAGCCTAATAATGTTTACCCAAATTTCTACAATTATAAACATATAAATGAGACACATACATGCAAGTGAAAATACACATAGTATGATCATTGTCATATATGTAACGATATATTGTCAAGTAAACACACGTACATGACAAACATATATATATATATATAAACATTAAGATATATATATTATAATTTCACCAAAAAATATAAATATGAATTTTAAAATTGGATTTATTATATATTTATTTATAATATATTAGTTATATATTATTATAAAACTAGTTCGGTTCGGATTTACGGTTCGGTTTTTGGACGAAAACCGAAACCGACGGTTTTTTCGGTTTTCTGCTCAACCCTAATAAAAATTACTTTTCTTTCGGTTATTCTGGCCTTGGTTTAAAAATGCGTTTTGCGATCCAATGCGCTAAAGGTCCCAAAGACCATTGCGTGATGCGTGATGCGAAAGCGAGCACAATTTGGATGTGATGCGTTTATTATTAAAAAAAGTACGAAAAATATTTATACATAGTGTATTCCACCAAATACCAAGTAAATGAAATAAACTTACAAAATAAGTTACTAGCATATTAAATTTAGGCCAATAATCCATTTTTATAACAAATAAATCGAAAGCAAAGCTTAACATAAAACACTTAGCAAAACACAAAATACTATATTTTTGTTATTGTGTTTGTTTTGGACGTCTTTTAACAAGTTTTATCTTTAAAAGACCATTAAAATATGTGGGTATCTTTCATATGGTTTAATTTTGATTAAAATGGCCTAAATTCTAGATTGCGACAATTGCGACCGTTGCTAGCATTACACAAATGCGATAAATTGCGATATAATGCGAAAATTTAAATGTAATGCAATGATAATGATAGATTTTGGCGATTACCTATTTTGTGAACACCCCTACCTTTTAACTAGGGTAATTTTGAGTCGGAGTAGTGATGTCTATGGTTTTTTTTACAGTAGTTTTTGGTAAAATATAAGCCGGTTAAAGATAGATATTGTATAGGTGCAGTGTTGTAAATATCGCTCGGCGGTACCTCGGCGGTCGACCCCCTTTAAGCGATATATCGGTCTTGGCGGCGATATATCGGTTTCTCGGCGGAGACCCTAAATTATAAAGGAATTTTGCAAAATATATATATATTTAATAAGTTTTTTAATATTCTTATTATTTTTAACTATATATCTTATGTATATGTTGTAAAATATACATTATGTGTGGTTTTAATTCAGTTTTGTATACTTTTATTAAATCACGATCAAGAAAATCAGAAAAAAAAAAAAAAAAAAAAAAAAAAACCCAAAAATCGGCCGATTTTGACCGATTTTTGACCGATTTTGACCGATTTTGACCAAAACCGATTTTTTACCGATAAGTGAAAAAACGTATCGGTTGACCACCGATAAGCGATATATCAGTGATATATCGGCCGCCAAGGCCGATATTTACAACACTGCACCTAACACTTGCTTTGCCAAACATAGCCTAAAATGCTGGGTAGCTAACTTTCTGATTTTATGATGTCATCTTTCTGATTAGATATAACTTGATATTCATCTTTTTTTTGTGATTGATTAGTTAAATTGCCAGTAGAGTTGACTACCATTGACTGTATGCATTATATGGTGATTCGTTGATTGTTGTATATATTGAGTTAGTGAGCGATTTGATGACGTCAACAATTAGATTCGATATACATTATTTTGAATTGCGTATTTGTGTTACTGCTGTGATAGATTAGTTTAATTGCCATTAGATTTGACTATAATTGAATTTTGGAATTAGTGTGCTGTTTGATCGATTTTATATATTTTATATCCTAATACAGTTTTATTTATTTATTTAGCGATTTGTTTCTAGATATATGGTAGTTGTTAAAGTGGAGTGAGATGTTGTGTGAAATGTAAACACTGAAAGCATTCATTAAATATGTTAGATTCAAATGAATATACGATCAATTATGCATCAACTGATTAAAATGAACAATGCATTCTGTACTAAGGAGTTAGTTTAGATTGAATGGTGTGAGGTTGGGGTGGTAACTTATTCCTCATCCTTTTAGAGTTTTTAAAAAGCATCTTTTAGAGATGCATTTTTTTTCCTTTGGCTCTTTGCAATTTTTGTGAGATTTACGGCTATTTTGAACAAAAAGATATGGTAGATGGTTTGCAAATTGATAAATAATTAGCGCTTGTAAAGATTGATATGATTATTTATTTATAAACTTCTTTTGTTATTATAAGTAGCTTTTTAAGGTGGAGTATTTGTTTTTGTGAAATGTAATAGTTGAAGTATTTATGTTTTAGTGACTAGGTTTCAAGCAAGTCTCAGATGCGAATAAAGAATTGGTAATTTAGACATATGGGAACTGAGCATTATGTTTTGTAATAAGGAGTTAGTTTTGATGGGATGGTGTCAAGTATGGTGGCTGTTTTGCATTTGGTTTTATACAATGCAGAAAAGCATGTGTTGTTTTCAATTATTTTTCAGTTTTATAATGCAACCACTAGCAAACGGATATCAAAGGCAGTGGCGTTGCTGAATTTGATCCCACTTAGAACCAGATTTTATAATCGCCAACTTTACCATTCTGTGCGTTGCTGCTAAAATTATATGCACCAAGTTACATAGATATTTCCACAATCCATTTGACAGCCTGTGGTACTTTATTTTCAACTCTGAATAAATCATTTAGCTCACCTAATTAATCGACTGAGTGCAGTTGCAAGTAGACAATCGTGCACTGCTCAGTTCCTCGATGCAACATAAATATGATATGTCCTACATTCCTACAGTTCTGATAGCTAAGTGGAACCTTCAATTGTCTTGAGCCCTAAAATAAATACCTAACAATATTAATGAACTTTTGGAGCATGATAGTGTAAACGAATAAGCAATTTTCAAAGTTTTCTAGCAAGACCGTGTTGTTTATTACTCACAACAGAAATCCAAAACGTCATTTCGGGTGGCCTAGTGGCAAAAGGGTTTGTGGCTATCACTTTAAAATGTGTGAGGTCTCAAGTTCAATTTCTGCTAGGTGCAAACAACTTTGAAGTGGCCACGCCAACCTCCTGAAAAGGGAGGGCTTTACCTGGTTTGAGTCTGTGTGGCGGTGGGTTCAAACCCCGTGGATTATTCGGCCAATGTGTCGGAAACCATGGTTACCCAAAAAAAACATGTAGCTGTAAATCTCTACAGGACATTCATCCATAATTGGTGTAGTTTGTTGAAATCGTGGTCTTTTTTATAAATCAAAGATGATTTATGTTTGTGGTTTCTAATTTCTTTTGAGTTGCTGAACATTCAAATTCAATTAGAAATGACCTAATCACATCGTGTTTAAACAGAGATAAAGGCAGCTGGAAGCTCATATAGAAACTACTTTCGTGTTACAACATTTGGTGAATCTCATGGTGGAGGAGTTGGTTGTAGTATCGATGGATGCCCCCTAAGAATTCCCTTTTCAGAGGCTGATCTGCAAGTAGATCTTGACAGAAGGTATTATCCTGCTCATCATTCTTCATTTCTTCCGCATCATCCGTTCTCTCATGGGAGGGCATCTGCATCTTGCATAGGGTAGCAAAAGTGGATATTCGTATTCGATTATTGTGTTGAATCCTGTTTATTTTGATTCTAAACTCGTTTTTTTCTAAAATACAGGAGACCAGGTCAGAGCCGAATTACTACACCTAGAAAAGAAACGGACACAGCCACCATATATTCAGGTGTTGCAGAAGGTTAGCTTTTAGTTATGTTCTTCACTTGATCATCAGGTGTTTCTGTGTTATCTTCATTTTTGGTTTTGGTGATTAGATACTTCTTAAGACTCATCTCTACCAATCTAATGCAGGATATACTACTGGATCTCCAATCATGGTCATGGTACCCAATACAGACCAAAGGGGAAAAGTAAGTACAATACGGACATTATAATTGCTTAACAAGCTAACAATAAAATATGCCACAAGTAGTTGATGCTCAGTTTCATAAAGTTCAGAATACATCGTTGTAATATCAAACAACTTTGGATAGTATTGCCTGTTGGCGTTTCATCATATATGCATGTCCGTTGCTCATTCGTGTTTGTAAGGGTTTGCAATATATTAACTCTTTTACTCAACAGGATTACAGTGAAATGTCAATGGCTTATAGACCTTCTCATGCTGATGCGACTTATGACTTCAAGTATGGAACAAGATCAGTAGAGGTACCAGTATTTCTAACATTATATGAAATGCCAAGTAAATGTCTTTCTCTCGGATAGTTGAATGCTCCCAGCTAAAACTTGTCAATGGATCATAGGGTGGTGGTCGATCATCAGCAAGAGAGACAATTGGGAGAGTTGCAGCTGGCGCCGTTGCTAAGAAACTTCTCAAGGCATATTCAGGAACTGAGGTGTGTTGAGTCACATTTATATATATGGTCATGCGGATACATAATATTTACATTGATATAGAGCATCCTCTTAATATAGGCACTATGCTCAAATTTAGGTAGAATAGTTGTTTGTTGTTGCTATATTCATGATGAATTACAAGTTTATCTCACTAGGACTTATCGTTGATGTGTTGGATATCTTCATCAGATTCTTGCATACGTCTCTCAAGCTCACAACGTTGTACTTCCAGAGGACCTAGTTGATCATGAAACATTGACGCTTGAGCAAATAGAAAGCAACATATGTAGGTGCCCAGATCCGGAGTATGCAGAGAAGATGATTGCTGCTATTGATGCTGTTCGAGTGAGAGGTGATTCTGTTGGTGGTGTTGTTACATGTATTGTGAGAAACCTCCCACGTGTAAGTACTAATTCTGTTTTGCTATGTGTCTATTTATGGATGTTCGCACATGCTGACTCGTTATTGATACCTCTCTATGTGGCAGGGACTTGGTTCACCAGTTTTTGACAAACTTGAAGCTGAATTGGCTAAGGCAGCTTTATCGCTACCTGCAACCAAGGGCTTTGAATTTGGCAGTGGATTCGCAGGTAAGGTAGCATCACTAGAGGTCTATCAGCATGCATATACGGTGGCAAGTTTCTACCCATTTATTTGTGATGGGCCAATTCGGTTTATGTTTATCTCTAACAGGACAAATGGGTAAAATAAAAGAAAATCCAGCTTTTAAAGAAAATAGGTAAATGGTGCTGGGTGAATTTCAATGCTTAATATCTCCCAAACTATTTTCTTAAGAATTATGACCTGCCTATTATGCCTACCTGTGCATGTCATAGTGTCAAGTGAGACAAACTAGTAGCTAGGTGCTACCTGTCTAGTAAATGTGTGTTTCTGATTTCTTATAAATGATAAAATGTAGGTACCTTTTTGACTGGTAGTGAACATAATGACGAGTTTTATATGGATCAACAAGGGCGGGTCAGGACAAGAACAAACCGCTCGGGTGGGATACAGGTATGTTATCCGTGTTCTAGTCAGCTGTTTGTACGAGGGGGTGGTCAGATTGCAAGTTGAGTATATATCGAGTCACCACTCACCTCTAATTTTGCTTATTTGCAGGGAGGTATATCCAATGGAGAGACCATAAACATGAGAATCGGATTCAAGCCAACATCGACAATCAGTGTAAGGCTAATCTGTTCTCTGTGGTTACTGATGCTAATGCCTTTTATTAAACAGCTGCAGCTTTTATCGCAATTTATGTGGCGTTCTTTTATGTACAGCATAGGATTATGCAGTATGGAGTGTAGGGTGTCTTGTCAATTAGTACACACTAAAGGGAAACATATATTATCAATTACTCTAACCGGCTATTACTTAATATGTGACTGCTTAACTTGGCATATGAAATCTGTTTCAGCATTTTATATTCAATTACTACTAGGCGTAAAAGAAATCTATTTCCGTCTTCTTCATTTGTATGCACTCTCTAAGAAGAGAGTTGTTGAATACAAACGATAGTGAACTCATTTAGAGATCCTTTTCTAGGAGTAAGGGTTGGGCGCCATGAAATAGTCAGAAAATAACTTAATATGTGACTGTTTAACTTGTCATTAAAAGTTATTGTAGAATTTGATTCAGTTGTTACTCCCTGTATAAGAAACTTGTTTTTGTATTTGTCCTTTGATTGTTAATTAAGTTAGTTACTTAATCAATGTTCTAATATCTTGCAGAGGAAGCAAAACACAGTGACTAGAGATAAAAAAGAAACCGAACTAATCGCACGTGGCAGGCATGATCCTTGTGTTGTCCCTAGAGGTTTGTACCTGAATCTACTATTTTCATGTTTCTTGGTCCTTCAATGAACATGGTCATTGTTTACAGTTTTACATAGTGCATATCCAAAACCTTTGCAAGTATCTTTTCCAAATACCATATGTATTAAACTTGGAAGCTAACTAATGGCTTGTGGCCCAACTGTTACTAGTGTGTTAAAATAGAAGCACGATAAACTTGTTATTTACTTCTATGAATTGCTCAATCATACAGTTTTTTTATTATTATATATGCATATATGTATGTTCCCACTCTGGAATTACGTTTGGATATCTGATGATGCAGCGGTGCCCATGGTGGAAGCAGCCGTGGCCATGGTGCTAATTGATCAGTTACTTGCACAATACGCTCAGTGTCAGTTGTTCCCTATCAACCCTGAATTCCAGGAGCCATTGCAGCAGCTTAAACATGAACAAAGTGGCATTCCGCTTTGAAGGTTCACACACTCCACACACCAAATTAAAACACCTTAAGAAAAACATCGCCTAAAATCCTCCACACCTTAAAGAAAATAGCAAGAGTTAATACAGCTCATGAGGCGCGCGCGAGATTTTTTTTGTTGTAACAATAGAAATCATTCTGATTCCTGTCGTTCTGGATTGATGCCAGAAGTTATTGTAATTTACTAATATAATCCTAGTTGCAGTCAAATGTTTGGATCTGTGGATATACATTATTTTTGGCTTTATAAGGAGTGTTATTATTGTAATTTATTTCCTTCAGAATAGTTCCGGTAATTTGAAAGTGGCCTTTATTGTTGTACTAGCTTATAGACCCGTGGAATCATGGGTATCTTGAAAGCAAATATTTATTAAGGAATTACGTGAGTGAATTAACAGACGAATAAAACGTAAATAGTTTAGAAAAAGAAGATGAGCCATCTTTACTCGTTCCCTGTACTGTCCGTCCATGTCTAAAAAGGGCTGAAACATCCAAAAGCTCGAGGACTGGGCCCGGATGATCGTGTTTAATGCGAAGGATGACAGAAAGAAGTGCGATTGTTGAAGGCGAGTAGAAAAAGAACAGTGGGCGCATCTTGTTACTCGGAACCTCCACCGTCTATTCTGCTTGAAAATTCGATGATCTGAAGAGACTAAGAGTTGGGATTTGGAGGATGTCTTATATCAACACCATTATGCCCTTGGAATGATCTTTGATGATCAAGCATCAAAACAAAAGCCAATGTGAAGTCACATTTTCCCAGCTTCCCATTCCATGATCTTTGTTGGCAATGCCATCTGATGGTGAAAAATTCACAAAATGGGGGACCGGGCCGAGCGGTGTGTGGAGTGAGGTTATCCAGATTCGCGTTGGACAATATGGATCGAGTCGCGTGCGCGCGCCAATTTATCGAGAAGTGTAGTATACTATTGTTAGATATATGGATGAAAGCTTTGTATAACGATCTGTCCGAGTCTGGGGGACTATGTAATGAAGTTTGATAAAATTATATTATTATGTATTGTGTGTATGAGAGATGTGAGCTTAGAGATAGTGATTTTATAAGGTGATATCCCTAATGGTATCAGTATTAGTAATATGAAGGATGGGGTGGTGTTGTGTTGGCTAACTAAATCTCTCGAAGTCGACAGCGCTCATAATATAATGCATGCCATGATAATTATTGGTGGGCTTTTTTTAAGGCTGTTTGTCAGTACACATTAGATGTGTTATAATTGTGTACTGGATAAGCGAATTGGTGCGCGAATGGGGGGTGCGGAGTTGTAACTTCTTCAAATCAAATTTTGTTTCAAACAAATCAACATCTTCATTGAAATTCAAAAAGAGCTTCCGGCCTTCATGTTTCGACACGATATGGTTTGGGATGTTTTTTTTATATATGTAGGCGTGTCGGAATCTTGGTCAAGAAAGAAGCACCTGTGAACATTTTGACTGACTCGTTAGATGGAAGATCCACACTTATACCGGCTGATGTTGTGGTTTTTGAATGGGTTGAAGGGAAACATGCGCGCATGGATCTTACCTGGGTTTCTCCTCTTGTGGGTTTGAATAGTCGATGTTTTACAGTGGGACATGCTACTTTGAAAATCGCCTCGTGCAAAGTGACAAAACACGAGAAATCATGTATTGAAAATCAACACATGTTTATTTTTTTTGCTTTTGATACCCTTTGGTTTTGCATCTGAAAAGGTGAAATTCCTAGCAGTTTTGTTAAGTCCGACAGTACAACTTACTGTTTCGGCTGTTGTACCTTGGAAAACAGACGACGAATATGTTTTAACGTAAGCATGTCAAACACGTGCCTCGCCTCTTTAGTGCTAAGCGTGTCAAACAGGTGGCTTGACTCGTTAGTGCTTCCTTGCTGATTTTTGTTGGTGATATAGTAAGTCTTTTTATGATTTTATTGTTTTGTTTATTTGTCGTTTATAATTTTGTCTTTATTTATTTTTCTGTTATTTATTTACTGTTAATTATATTTATTGTAATCTGGATTTTTTTATTAAAAGTGTAACTATTCCCTTACAGTTTCTTGTTGTGCACTATAAATCTATGGTTTCTTGTTTTACTCATTCGATTTGTTGTGCAGTGATGACGTATAGTACGGACCGGGCACGACCCATACTTCTTTGTGAGCTTAACCTGTATCGCGTTCACGGGTCGCGGACCCGCTAGTGTGTCACGGTCGCGGACCCGCTAGTGTGTCACGGTCGCGGTCATGGACACCTGTCTGGGACGCGGCTTTCACGGCACGGTCTTCAACGGTTGTATTATGCATGCAACTGATTTATGTGCTATTTCAGGGAATGATAACCCTAAATTAAGTAGGGGATATACTTTGTTGGTTTAAATAGGCCAAGATAATGTCAAATCCCGGTTTTGTCGGATAAGGCTTAGGCCGAATTGTAGGGAAACCCTAATGAGGCCTATAAAAGGATCAACAATCATCATCAATGATGTATCACCTAAAAACCCTAATCATACTCGATTACTTTCCAATAACCATATACTTACTCTCACGCCGGAGGCTAATCGTGGGATCCGCTCCCACGATAAGGTTAATGCGTGTTCTTTATTCCTTGTGCAGGAGTCCTCAACGAAATTCACTTGGTGCAGAAATAAGGTTCCTCAGCCTGAATAACTACCTATTCGGGCCAAATCAGATCCAGCCTAACTTTTGCATCAACAAGTTGACACCATCCGTGGGACCCGATACTGGGAATCACTCTGAAGAATGAGCGCAGTGGCTAACACAACCCCAATTGTGACCACTGTCACAAAAACAGCGAACAAAGAAAAAACGCAGAAGGAAAGGGATAAAGTTAACATCCAGGACTTTTGTGAGGAACACTACGATGACATCTTACCCATTATCATGGATAAAGTCCGTCGCGATAAGCGAAAAGAAGTTCATACCAGACTGGACTTCGCAGAAAGATCCGAAAAAGGTCGGAGAACAAGAGAGGGTTATCAAAATTCAAGTGTTGGCGTCTCACCCGTGAGATACCACACCTCTTCAAGGAGGCCTAGGGTCCAGGACTGCTTGAGATACAATAAAGGGAACGTGTTTAATCGTCTGAGCCATCGAAGGAGAAGTGTACACGAACGACTCAGCGATACCTACTCACCAAGCATGACAAGGTCTAGACCGAGCAAGACAAGCTCTAGGGATCCTTCCCGCATTAGAGGTCGCTCCCCCAGTAGAGACCACCCCCGACACAGAGATCGCCTTCGCGACACTGAAGAGTCGTACGATGGTATCTACTCCTCCCAAGGGACTAGGACCAAGTATAGAGGACCCCCTCGAGACAGACGTCGATCCAGGAGCACGAGGAGATGGAGGAAAAGCGAATCTCCACCATCCCGCAGATCTGAAAGCAGCACCAGTGACACGGGCCATTGGAAGTCAAGAAATAAAAGGCGCAAGACGCTGGAGGAAGACCTGGCCGTACCTTGGAGCTGCGAGGATGTTGATCCGTTTACACCTCGAATTCGCAACTTCAGAAGCCCGAGGAAGGC
Source organism: Tanacetum coccineum (assembly GCA_026074375.1). Taxonomy (NCBI): domain Eukaryota; kingdom Viridiplantae; phylum Streptophyta; class Magnoliopsida; order Asterales; family Asteraceae; genus Tanacetum; species Tanacetum coccineum. The sequence continues at coordinate 22,157 of BQNB010078949.1, forward strand.
GCGAATGCCCAACAACGTGAAAACATATGATGGAACTGGAGATCCGAAAGACCACTTAAAGGTCTTCCAAGCATCGGCCCAAGTGGAACGTTGGGCAATACCCACATGGTGCCATATGTTCAACTCAACCTTAATAGGGGCCGCGAGGGTATGGTTTAATGAACTACCTCCGAAAAGCATTGATAGTTACAAGGATCTAAAAGCGGCTTTCCTCGCGTATTTTATGCAACAGAAGAAGCATGTGAAAGACCCAGTGGAAATTCACAACATCAAGCAGAAAGATAAAGAGATGATTGAGGAATTCATGGAGCGTTTTAAAGTTGAAACTGGACGTATGAAGGGGGCCCCGGAGTGCATGAAAATCTCTGGATTCATGCATGGAGTCAATAACCCTGAGATGACGAAACGTCTCAATGAACATGTCCTAAAGAATCTGGAGGAGATGATGATTACGACCACGGCTTTTATACGAGGAGAAACCGCGACCGCATCAAAAAAGAAAGTTCACACCCCTTGGAAGCCGCAGGACCAGTCCAAGCAGCACACTTCTGACCGAAGATCCGACTTCTGAAACCAACCAAGGGATGGACGGGGATCAAGCAAGTTCACCCCCCTGAATAGGACGCCAAAATAAATCTTTGCCGCTGAGTCGGAGAAGTTTAAACCACCACCTCCCATGGTGACTCCCGCAGACAAAAGAAGCAGCAACAATTTCTGTGAGTTTCACAACGACAAAGGACACAGTACGGACGAATGCATGCAGCTAAAGAAGCATATCGAGGAATTGGTAAAGGTGGGTAAGCTCTCACACTTTATCAAAGAAATCAGTCAGGACAGAGATAAGCAAAAGAACAGAAAAAAGGAGGCCCTGGCCAAAGAGAAAGCTGCGGCCATCTATATGATATAGCCGTGGCATAGAGTGACTCGACAGAAGGTGACATTGAGTTTTGCTCAGGTAAACGAGATCACGTTCCCTCCGTTGTCTGCCAACAAAGGAACAGAAGGTCCATTGGTCATAAAAGCAGAAATCAGAGGACACACGATTTACCGCATGTATGTGGACGGAGGCTCCTCGATGGAAGTCCTTTACGAACATTGCTTCAATCGGCTCCGGCCAGAGATTAAGAGTCAAATAGTTCCTGCCACCACATCCCTAACCGGCTTCAGTGGGGAAACTATATGGCCGCTGAGGCAACTAAGGCTGTTAGTAACTATAGGAGACGCAGAGCACTTCACAAAAGCATAGATGCATTTTATGATAGTAAGGTCACCATCACCGTACAATGGCATCATTAGGAGACATGGGATCAAAGAAATCCAAGCAGTACCATCCACGGCTTATGGAATGCTCAAGTTCCCAGTAGATGGTGGAGTAGTGACTATTCGTAGCACTATCCTGATGTCAAACGAGTGCGCAACCATCACGACAACTTCAAAAGACTCCACGAAAAAGATTGAAGGAGGTCAGAAAAATTTAAAGGTAGCAATACATCATGACTTTCTGGACCAAGAGGTTGCTCTGGGAGGAACGCTATCCATGACGACACTATGCGCACTCCTGAAGAGGAATCTAGATATATTTGCATGGCAGCCGTCCGACATGACAGGGGTACCACGACAGATAGCCGAACACAGACTCAATATTTGGGACGGATACCCCCCGGTCCGACAGAAAAAGAGGGGCCAGGCTCCGGAACGAGCCAAGGCCATCCAGGTAGAGGTACAGAAGCTAGTGAAAGCAGGGATTATGCACGAAGTCTACTACCATGATTGGTTATCTAACTCAGTCATGGTAAAAAAGCATGACGGCAGCTGGAGAATGTGCGTGGACTTCACGAATCTAAACAAGGCCTGCCCGCAGGATTGTTACCCCCTCCCAAAGATTGATTGGAAGGTCGAATCCCTCTGCGGTTACCCTTTCAAGTGCTTCTTGGACGCATACAAGGGCTATCATCAGATACAAATGGCGGAAATGGATAAAGAGAAAACGGCCTTCCATACCCCTCATGGATTTTATTGCTACACTAAAATGACGTTCGGTCTCAAGAACGCCAGAGCTATGTACCAGCAGCTGGTAGATAAGGCATTTGAAAAGCAGGTAGGCCGGAATCTGGAAGTGTACGTTGACGACCTTGTTATCAAGAGTCATACAGAAGCAGAGCTTCTAAGAGATATTGAAGAAACGTTTCGTACGTTACGAAAGATCAATATGAAACTTAATCCAAACAAATGTACGTTCGGAGCAGTTGAAGGGATGTTCCTAGGATATATGATAGGCCCGGAAGGCATAAAACCGTGCCCAGAGAAGATAGAAGTTGTGTTGCAACTTCCATCCCCACGGACAATCAAGGAGGTTCAGAGCCTCAACGGGAAGTTAGCTGGCCTAAATAGGTTCCTATCTAAGTCAACGGAAAGTCCTTGCCGCTCTTCAAAACCTTGAAGAAATGCGTAAAAAAAAGTGATCTCCATTGGACACCAGAAGCAAAGCAGGCTTTCAAACAACTGAAACAACATATATCAGAACTCCCCATGTTGGTGTCACCAAGGCCAAAGGAAGAGCTAATAATGTACTTATCCGCCTCCCAAGGAGCGGTTGGCGCTGTCTTGATGATAGAAAGGGACTCAATCCAGACGTCAGTCTATTTTGTGAGTCGGGCTTTGCAAGGGCCTAAATTAAACTATACTCCAATGGAAAAACTAGTCCTAGCACTAGTCTTCGCGGCCAAGAGGCTACGAAGGTACTTCCAAGCCCATCCTATCGCAGTTATCACGGACCAGCCCATTAAGCAAGTCATGCCGCGCCCTGATGTAGCGGGGCGACTGCAAAAATAGAGCATCATGTTAGGGGAACACAACATCACATACAAACTACGAACATCAGTAAAGGGCCAGATCCTAGCAGAATTCCTTGTGGAGAAACCGGAGGAAGCCTTAGCGGACATGTCAGAAAAGGAGGCCCCGCAAGAACCATGGACGCTATTCACGGATGGTTCATTATGTATTGACGAGGCAGAGTTCACATACGCGCTAAGGTTCCAGTTCACCACCTCTAACAACGAGGCAGAGTACGAGGCATTACTAGCTGGGCTGCGTATTGCGGCACAGATGGGGGTACGCAATGTACG
>BQNB010078950.1:2571-30395 GCA_026074375.1 Tanacetum coccineum
TAAAGAGATAGAGAAAGAAACGATCAAACCAAGACACCAAGATTTATAGTGGTTCGGCAACGAAGCACCTCTTCGTTCCTACTCCACTCCCCGAGTACTCCACTCGAGATTTCACTATGTCAACAAGCTCCCTTTAGGCGAAGAAAACCGTTTACACGTCGCTTACTTTCTTTTCCAACACTAAGCTAGATGTCGAGTCATAATCTTAGCTAAAACCAATCCAAGACTCCACAAAGTCTTTATACACTCACAAGATATATACCCTTGGATTGACACACAATCCAGATCACACCAATACACAATTTACACTATTGGATTTACACTCAATCCAATTTACACAACAATACAAAGTAAATGTAATGAAGATAGGTAATCTTGAGGAGAAGAGAGAGAATCACTTGAATAACAAATCTATGTAGAAGAATACCATTGTTCTTCTCTTGCACTTGATTAGAAGAAGAAGGGAGGAAGAAAGAATTAATCACTTGAAAACAAGATCAAGATATGTTAGTGATCAAGATATGTGTTTTAGAAAGAAAGGAAGAAGAGAGAATAACAGATCTGAAAAAATTCATGGCAAGAGGTTCTGTTTTTCAGATGGGGTGGCCCAGTATTTATAGGCACAAAAAGGAGCCGTTGTACTGACGGCGGTCCCGGCGGTCCCTTATATATAAGGGGGCCGCCAGGCCTATAAGAGGGCCGCTGTAGACTACACTCCCCTTTTTGTCTTTTTGTAGGGAAGGTGTTATCTGTTTTAGAACCTTCATTTAGTGGGGAAAAATCTGATTTCAAATTTAATGTTTTAATAAAACATTTCTTTTATGAATAAATATTTTGTTTTTATATTTTTATAAAAACACTTTTGTAGAAATGTAAGGTTTAAGAAAAAATATTTTCTTGATCACTAATCATGTTTAATGATTTGTTTATTCATACCTTAAGTGATTAATCTTAGAAATAGAATTTTATGATTAGTAATTTATAAACGTTTATTTTTATCGTAAACGTTTTTACATTTTGTTATTATCAAAACATTGAGAGGTCGAAAAATATAAATAACATTTTTAGACATTATTTGTATTAACAATCTCCCTATTTTTGATGATGACAAAACATAAACTCAATTAGTAGAAAGGTAGAGGTTTATAAATTATTAACGAGTTTAATTCTATTTCTCCCCCTTTTTGTCGAATCCAAAAAGGTTGATCGTCGAGTCGTAGTAGAGAGAAAGAAATCGACGATTAAAGACTCCCCCTTGATGTAAGCTCCCCCTTGTTCGGGGCACCAAAGGATCGATCTTACGATGATTTGTTTGCTACAAAACAAGGTTAGAAGTACAAGTGCAAGCCAACATAGCATGACAAATATCTTAAGAGAATAAATCACACTTTTTGAAACTCATAAATAAAGTTCATTCATATTTGTAGAAAGATCATACATAGTCATAAGGACAATATATGATGATACAACATAAGATACTTATAACAAAACACAACATATTAAAGCATAGGTGAACATGAATCTAAAAATACATTAATCCTAGATGATTTATGATTCATAGATATGACTTTTAAACAAAATGTCTTTGGATTATCAATTATTAAGCCATTTGAAAGATGGTCTATGGTTGAGGTGGAAAATTAGTTGTGAAGGCGGTGGTTAGAAGATACTCGAGATGAGCATACATAATGTTCATTTCATCTTGAAGGTTCAAATGCAGGTTACGGTTGTGAAAACAATAAATAAAAGTTGACCCATGATATTCATGATAGTTGTAGTAGAGTGGATATCCCATGAGAGGAGGTTGAGGTGGTGGTGGTGATGGTGAATGTGGACTTGAGAGATCTTCAAGAGGTGTGATTAGTGATAGTGATAGAGTGATATCCAAAGAAGGAAGGCTTTGAAGTGGTTGCAAAGGAGTGGTACAAAGATTAGAGAGGTTGGTGAGATTTAGGTAGTGAGTTGTTTTGAAGATAGAGTAGTGAGAGTAAGGCAAGGAATGAGTGTTTCTCCAAGGATCTATGATTGATTTGTGATATTTTTCACCATAGTTTCTAGAAGAAGACATGTTAGGGGTAAGATTAAGATGAGATGTGTTTGATGAGTAATGATGAAGAATATGATGTTCTTATATAGGAGAATGTATGACAAGGCATGGTATGCTAGTATTGAGGTGTAAGAATTTGTTTTGATATTAAGGGAAATGACAGCTTTTTACCAAAAGCTTAGTCAAAGGTTTAGAAAAAGGGAGAAGACTAAAAAGAAACGTGATAACTATTGGCGGTCCCATAATGTTTGGCGGTCCCTTATATATAAGGGGGCCGCCTAACTTTTAGGGACCGTTTCTCTGGAATTTTAGAAATTTACCAAAAGTTAGTCTTTTTGTCAAAATGAACTTAAGAGGGTTTGGAAGGGTGATAATGAGTCATCTCTATTCCATCAAAATCGTATAATCTACCAAATAAATAAATGCAAGAAAAGAAATCCCATGCAACTAGGACAAGTAGAACCATATAATTGACTTAAAAGATTACGAAGTGTCACATAGTCAAGCATGATATAAAACAATTGACATGTTTTGTATACGTACACAAGAAGTAGATGACAGAAGTTAAATAGATATTACAACATATAATAATAATACTAGTACGTATGTTGAGTAATAGTCCAAGAAAAATTCTCACTAACGATTTGAAACACACTTGAGACTTCAGCAGAAGATATGTAGATGATGGAATTGAAGATGAATGTGATGGACCCCAAGGTTTCATGGCTCCCCAATATGATTTTGTATTTTGATTTTCGTAGAGTGAGGATTCGTTTGATGAATGTACATATAATTATTTAGAATCATTCCATAGGTATTGGAGAATTTGGTTGATTTTTAAATTATTTTTTTTTAACTCGTTTGGGTTAGAAAGTTGAAGGGAGTACTTGTTAAGATGCAATACATCATGTGACATGATGATGCGAGAAGAAATGGTGATTCATTTTGTTGCCAAAGGCATTCTCTCGGGTTAAAATTTTGTTTTCACCTACGACAATCGTTTTCTTATTTTTGGTACGAGTCTCTTGACCTTGTCGAGGAACTTGAATAAGAGACTTAATGACTCTTGGAGACGGAGGTTTGGTTTTATAAAGACCTCTACTTGGAACACTTACTGACAAATGGTCAAGAGACCACATTTCGGTGTTAGAGGCTTGACCTTTGAATGGGATTTTCAAAATTTGACCAAATTCCTCAAGAGTGAGGGAGAATGACTTATTTTGAATGACGAAGTTGACAACAAATTGACTCTCAGGATTATAGGTAAAAGTGAGTTGACAGTAAAACTCAAGAACAAAGCGAGGTACAATTTGTTCGTTAATGTCTAACAAACAATCAAAGCCGATTGACTCAAACTTAGCACGAATATGACTCATATTTTTGAAGTTTGGACTTACAACCCTCCCCTCATGAAAATATCGTTTTTCAAGATTTGCCATTGTGTTTAGCAAAGGTTGACTAAACTCATTTGATATTAAGGGTATGTAGTTTCTTGTCTTTTGATGATCTAAACGTAGCTCAAGGCATTGTTACCTAGAAAATCATGAACAAGCCCATATATTAATCATTTATACTTGTTTTTATGTTTTGAGTTAGTGCCTAGTGTGTGCCTATATGCAACAAATGTGGAGTAACGATTAACTCGACCTAGAAATAAAATCCTAAGAGTTAACCCAAACGCTCCTTAATTTGATTTTGCTCATCCAAACAAGTCAAAAAATACATATGAATTATGTATCTCAAAATTTATTCATAAGATCATTATGCATGTGTTTGAAAACGTTTTTAGGTTGTATTGACAATGCATAACAATAATTTTATTTTGTTCCTAACGTGAGTGATTTGAAAAAAAAAATTAGGGTTTTAGTTCAAAATCAATTTTTCTACAAACTTACTAATATGTACAAATCCTATGTCTACAGGAAGCATATTAGTTGTACATTGTATCCTAGTAGTTATAATTGAACAAAATTGGAAGAAAAATATAAAATCCCCAATTTTAATTTTTGGTGTTCATGATGAACCCTAGACTCAAATTAAAAAAAAATAGATGAAATGACTTACAATTTATGATCTTTGTGATGTTAGATTGATTATTAGTGTTGATTTGATCTTCAATTGATGTTTTAATGGTTGGATTTGAGTTTTGGGTGGGTTATTATGTGTTTTCATCACTTGCAGCACGAAAGGGGTGTTTGTTTTCGTGGTTTGAATTTTTTTGTTTAAGTGTTCATATTTTTGATTTCCTGATGGCGGTCCCATATCTCCTGGTGGTCCCAAATATATTATGGGGCCGTCTATATGGGGGTCGCCCTCAGACTACGTTTTTAACTTGATTTTGACAAAAAAATTGCGAAGAGAGGTGACTTTTTAATTTGCATTTCGTGAATTAAAGGTGCTTAAAGTACTTCGGATGAAGTATTTAAGTTGACACGACACGGAGTAGAACACGAACTAGAATTTTGACAGAAGAAGGAGAAGCGGACTTATATGATTTATGGAATGTGTTTCATCATTCTTAAACCAAGACGTAGATAGTTAAATGATTCACGTTTAAGGGGTTTAGTAAGAATGTCGGCGATGTTGTCGACAGACGGCACTGTTTCGATTGAGATATGTCCTTTTTGGATACTATCACAAAGAAAGTGGTGACGTATTTCGAGGTGTTTGGTACGAGAATGTTGCACCAGGTTTTTGCTAAGGTCAATCGCGCCTTTGTTGTCACACATAATGGGAATGTCGTCAAGTCGTACGTCGTAGTCGATGAGAGCTTGTTTCATCCATAGTGCTTGTTGACATGTCTTTTCGGCGCTTACATATTCGGCTTCGGTGGTGGATATAGCAAGAGCGGTTTGTTTCTTCGAGAACCAAGATGTCAAACAACATCCCACGAACATACAAATACCGCTAGTGCATTTTTGGTCCACATAATCTCCCGCATGATTAGAGTCGGCATATACTACGGTTTCTATGCCGGTCCCCTTAGGATACCATAATCCTAAGTGCGTAATGCCTTTAATGTATCATAAGATACGCTTAACCGCTTCAAGGTGAGAGGTTTTGTGAGCCTCTTAAAAGCGGGCACAAAGGCAGACACTAAACATGATATCGGGCCTACTTGCCGAATAAACTACTTATCGTACCTCGATACTTGGTACTATCTACCGACTCACACTCTTCATCTTTCGTGAATTTAGTATTGAAGGACATGGGGGTTTTCATTGGTTTAGAATCTTCTAGACCAAATTTCTTAAGCATTTCTTTAATATACTTAGATTAATTAAAGAATATACCATCTTCCATTTATTTAATTTGTAATCCAAGGAAGAAGTTAAGTTCACCAATCATGCTCATCTCGAACTCGTCATGTATGATTTTGGTAAATTCATCACACATGTCTTGACAAGTCGAACCGAATATAATGTCATCGACATATATTTGAACAATGATGAGATTTGAACTTTTCTTCTTAGTAAAAAGAGTGTTATCTACCATTCCCATTTTATATTCATGTTTAATAAGAAAAGCTTTTAATCTATCATACCAAGCTTTGGGTGCTTGTTTAAGACCATGTAAAGCTTTTTTTAGTTTATAAACATGATCTGGTTTTTCGAAATCAATAAATCTCAGAGGTTGTGCCACGTATACCTCATCGTTGATAAAACCGTTCAGGAATGCACTTTTTACATCCATTTGGAATAATTTAAAATCTAAGGCGCAAGCATAGGCTAATAATATCCTAATAGATTCAAGTCTAGCAACCGGGGCATAAGTTTCATCATAATCGATGCCCTTTTGTTGGTTGTAGCCTTGAGCAAATAACCTAGACTTATTTCGAGAAACAATACCGTTCTCATCTAACTTATTTCTAAACACCCACTTAGTTCCTATAATTGTCATATTCTTAGGTTGCGGAACTAGCTCCCAAACGTCGTTAGCAATGAATTGATTTAATTCTTCTTGCATGGCGACTATCCAACTTATTCTTAGGTTCTATAGTTGATATAAAACAGTAAAAGTTACTTTGGTTTTGGGGTTGTAATCTAAGGGTTCTTTGGTTGAGGTTTCCTATAACATTTTCTAAGGGATGGTTCCTAGATTCCTTAATATTGACTATTTCGTCAATCTCTAATGTTTCATCCTCAACAATATTTTCTAGGTTTTTCTTTTTGATTTCCCTAATAGCTTCTTCTTCATCTAGATCATCATCCACCAAGGGTGATGTCTTAGAGGGTGGAGGAGTTTCATCAAATGTTACGTTGAGTGATTCTTTGATTTTCCTAGTGTGTTTATTAAGAATGATATAGGCTTTACTATTTTGGGAGTAACTTAGAAAGACACCTTCGTATGACTTTGGGTCAAACTTGGTAAAGTAGTCTTTAGTATTTAAAATGAAGCACTTGCTTCCAAACACTCTAAAATAGTCAAGAGTAGGTTTCCTACCTCTCAAGATTTCATAAGGTGTTTTTCCTAGAATGGCTCTAATTAGGATTCGGTTGAGAATATATGTTGAAGTATCTACGGCGTTACACCAAAACTTTTGTGGTAACGATTGCTCGTTCAACATGGTTCTACTCATTTCCTGAAGTGTCCTATTTTTCCTTTCAACCACGCCATTTGATTGAGGAGTGCGTGGAGCCGAGAAGTTATGAGTAATACCATTGGCATTACAAAATTCTCCAAATTGTACTTCATTATCAAATTCTCTACCGTGGTCGGTTCTTATTGACACTATTGTACATCCTAATTGGTTTTGGATTTTCTTACTAAATATTCGAGGGTATTATCGTCAGTTCACATACAATAATATACCCTAAGGACCAACGTTGCAACACCACGAAACTTATAACTCCCTCCCTCCCGCCATTTTACACACATTAACTCTTTCATTCATTACAATTCACCCACCAAGATCGTGAGTCACCGTATTTCACCCACAGTAAACCATAATTCACCCACCAATTGAACATGTCAAAGGGAAAAGGTAATGTCCTTATCTACTAATATCTTATGTGTTAGCTTATTTGCATATATTTTAGCTTATATGCTTATTTGTTAGATTATGTGCTTAACAAAGGTCTTAAATAAGTGTTTGTATTAGGAATATGTAGGCTGAATGGGATTGAATGAGATCATATTTGCAATTTGTTTTGTTTGGATATGATCCAGTTTAGGAGTTGCCTTGTTTAGGAGTTTGTTGTTGCCTTGCAGAAATCATTGACTTAGATACTAGCTCAGAGGAGATTGATTATGACTCTCCAGACTACAGAGGACCACCTAAGAGTTTGCTAAAATGGTATGGATACTTATCAGACGAGTACAAGGACAAGGGAGGTAATGAGAGTGATGCAAAACCTTCTTTCTCGGATATTTCAAAGGCTAAAGCACAAGCATTTGATGCATCTTCTAAGGCTAAAGTACAAGCATGTGGGTCAAAGGCTAAGCTACAAAGATCACCTAAAACCCTCATTGTCAAAAGCCCTGAAAAGATAACAAATGATATACTTGGGCTTGCAAATGCTGAGACATGGGATGCTATTGTTAGCAAGACCTTTGGAGTGAAGATACCCCCAACTATGGCTTGTGCAGAAGAGGAAGATTAGCAGGGGAAGCTGATTTTACCTTTTTATGTATTTTGGTCCTTATGTAATGGTAGTAGATGTTAATCCATTATGTACTTGTAAAATAATATGTCTGTAACTGAATTTCTGATGTTAGAATGGTTTGTGTTTTGGTTAATGAAGTAAGGATATTATGTGCTTATTCTACTTGTTGGTTTTGCTTATATGATTGACAAATGTTGGTTTTGCAGAAATAATTGTACTTAGTTCAGACAGCTCAGATGATGACAGGAAAGGGCCATCAAAAGCAAGTGTTCCTATATTTGAGAGGCTATCAGTACAAGGATAGCTAGACTATTATGGATATAATGATATTGAGGAATATGTATCATGGAACTACTTTCCAAGCACAGACAAGGAAAACACAGACAAGGATATCGCAGACAAGGATACCACTGATGAGGATTGTATTCATGAATGTAACTATGCAATGTCCAAAGGTAAATATGTACCAGTTTCACATAAACACAATCCAAAAGTCAAAAGCCTTGAAGCAGTCAGAGGATGTGTGCTTAGACTAGCAAATGTTACTATATGGGAAGAAATTGTGTACAAAATGGGAGTTAGGAAATCTAAAATGTGTGTAGAAAAGGCAAAGGGGAAAAGAAAGCTGTCATAGGAAAGCTGATCATGTTCTTGTTAAAGATCAAAGTATTATGGGTAGTCTGATATGGTAGTCTAACATGGGTAGTCTGACATGAAGTTTTCTTAACAATCCATACACATCTATAATACACATATCCTAAGATGTACTAAGGACATTTGCAGCATTGGTTACCATTTTCCCAAGTTATATTCAAGGGCAACAGCCGCGCGAGAGAGCGTCGATCTGAGAGATAGCGCGTTAAGGGTAAGAGGGAGAGAGGGAGTGAGAAGACATTTGTCAAGCTTGTGTTTTGTGGCTAAACAAGGGTTTAGTGTATCTGATGGTACATCAGCATGGATCGCATTTCTATCAAAGGTCCATGAGTGGAGAACTATATTATGTCGTGTCTACCGCGGATCATTCATTATTAACATATGATCAGGAGACGTATTTAGCTCTATACGTCGCGGGCGGGACGTAGCGCACGAGTTAGATCAGGACAGTGTAGAGAGCGAAGCGAGTGAGTATACTTAAAATGGAGTGGCGTGTGGGGATATATTTGTAGCGATCACTTTTACATAAATTTATGTGTGTTATTATTTTACTATATACAATGTATGTGTTTTTATATAAAGAGGAGAAGATATATTTGGTATAATCAAGTTTTATATATTTAGTGTAAAAATGATCTTGGATTAATTAGGGTTTTTAATAGTTTCATGATATGTTTCAACTTAAAGAAATACCTAAGACATGTTAATGTTAATTATGGACTTTTAATCATACTAATAGAACACTAAAATAAAGTCATATGGAAAGAAATATACTTGTATACACTTGGTTATGTGTAAAAATGATTATTTACAAAACTAGTAAAATAAGTTACTTAAGTAATATTAATGATATTAGTGATTATTAGTATTTGTTGAACCTTGGTAACTAGAACATATGAGGACTACTATGGACAATGGACATTTAATATATGTATGATTTATAATATATATGATATATGAGACTTGGGATAAAATACAAAAGTGGTAAAGTATAAAGAAAAGGTTACAAATGGAGTCAACAAGCTTAAGCAAAGAATCTGTCCAAAATTCGAAATTTTACATATTTATTTTATATTTTTATAAGATAATAAATTTCACGACGATTCCGAAAAGGTAAGAAACTTGTTAAACGGATTAATAACGAAAAAGTTACGTTAAAAACGAGTTATACGTTAATAAACGAAGTCGTAAGTAAATTTTTATAAAAACATTTTTATAAAAACTTTAAACAGCAAGGATTATATTATTTAAACAAAATAATACAATATTTTAGGATACCAAAATGATAAGAATCGTAATTTTTCAATTAATAACGAATGAGTTATGAATTTCGCGAGTTTACGACAATTAATACTTTTATAAAACTATTTTTATAAAAGTTACTATTCATGACAGAAAGTTATATTTTTGTAAACCTCATAAATATATAGAACTTTCAAAAACGAGAACGTCCTCGAAAGAATCATTAAAAACGGAGCTATAACGAATAAAATACGACATTTACGGGTTTTACGACGACGAATACGATTTTAATAAAAGTCACGTCTGATGTGAACAGTAAAAGTTACTGTTCACCAGGGGGTCAAAATATCGAAAATGTCAAATTATGATAACTCGTCTTAATACGAAAAGATGGACATAAGAAACGCAAGAATCGGGCTTAAAACGCAAAAGTTACAGCCCAGTTTTACTAAAACGGTAAATAATAAACTTTGTAAACTTATTAAACAACAATTGTACCAAAACCATTAGTTGGTGATTGAGCTAGATAGAATATTATGTGGTTATCAAAGTACTATATTACTAGGGAGTTTCATAATGAGGCCTCTTCGGATGGCGTTTCGACGAGTTGTTGGATTTACGATTTAAAGTGTCCTAACTCCTCAACAGCAAGTCAATGTACCTCTTTAATTATATGATATCCCGACACGATAGTACGAAGTAACAACTATAAGATAATATTTAAGTAACTCTTGGTACTATCCGACCTATGATAAATTTAGGTTGCATTCGATCTTTTACGTGACGGCAATAGAGCGAGGCTATATTTTTGTGGATGGTCGTCCGTGGTGAACTCGGAAGGTAGCTGTTCCATATATCCTGGCCCATGGGCGTCTTGGTGATGGTATGATATAACATGTAATAGACTTCAGATGAATTTACATGATATGGGTAGTTATTAGACTACGAGCGCAGGTCTATGGAGACACTCTTACATCATACATAACATATATAGAGAGATGTAAGTACGACTTAGTATTCAGAATTACATGCTAGCGCTAATTATTGGTGTTCAAGTACGACTGTCGAGACCAAGTTGAGCCCTTTAACATGAACTTCAATTGCTAATGTAGTTGAAATTACATTATGTATCGCGAATGATATTTAATAGATCTATTCGGGAAACGCCCTCCCCGTTCGTGATTTGCTATCACCAGGAACAACGTTATAGCAAGTCGAATTTAGGTTGTTTTCGTTTGAACATCTAATCGGGCAAAAATTGCAATATATATTTTAATGCAAGAAATTTCGCGACTTCAGTGTCATAGACTTAGTGTAAATGTAAATCTAGTTTTTGTGAGATCGCATGTTTTCATACACTAAAAAGTCTCTGCGTCTGCAATAATATGAATTTATGCAAACCTATGAATTCACCAACAATTTTGTGACGATTTCAGTAATGTTTTCAGGAGATCAATAGGCATGGATAACCAAGGAATTCATTGGGTTATATTTGATTGCACGCTTAAAGATTTAGGTGCATCAATATTTGGGGAAATTATTAGTCAACTTTTGTAATATCCGACAAGTGCACAAGTAAAGCTATATGCTTTTGTCTTAAAACTTTTAATTTAGTCCAATTGAAATCATCTTAAACTACGTTTTGTGTCGTTTCATATATATCTTGTGCTTGATGATGAACTTGAAGTAACACGCCCCAGACCGTTTATTCCGCTGCGACCAATTTGGGGGTGTTACAGATTGGTATCAAGAGCCAAGGTTATAGTGAACCAGGTCAAATTTTTTTGCTGGACTATAACCATTTTCAAATAACGAATTTATACAACGGGGTTGTACACGGGACATACATATGGTGCAACATTCATGCATACACTAATGTTTCATTAATAGGACTTTGATGCATTCATATGAATACGTAGTTAAAATATATTACTTAAATACAATAAGAGCCTTATATAATGAAACTCATATAAGTTATTTCTGCCTGGTCACAGTAGTCATGTCACTGATATCCACTGATTACCTATACGTCTGTTTCACTCTGAGGCACGATCATGGAGTATTCCATCTGAGACCCTTTACTAGGAGGCTGCCCGACATTATTTGAGCAGGCACCACCATTCCCAGATAATGTACCTGCTACCATGTACAGTATACATTCCGAAGCCTGACATCCTGGGACTAAGTGCCAGCTGAGACAGAGACACCTACCAACTCCAACTACCACCATCCTTTCTAGCTCCACGGATTCCGAAACCTCAAAGTCCTAGAGCACTCGAGGTTAGAGATTAGAGATATACAAATCAGCCCTTCTATCATTCACTTCTCCCATCAGGGACCCCACCGATCTTTACCTAGTACCTGCACCATCTACTAGTCGCAGAGCTGATAATTCCCAAGCTGAGTGCACCGCCTCGAAGAGACAACTACTTACCACTTCCCAGACCGGGTGTGAGATTGGAGAGATTCTGCTGCTGCTGCTTAAGCGAGACAGCCAGACCCACATAGAGACCAGACCCTAGATACGAGAGGAGGATGATACCGCCTAAGTTGTCAACAGGAGGGATCAGTTACCATGTAGATGTTGCACTAGAGATGAGCTCAGATTTTTTCACACGACACCACTATTCCCAAAAGGTCGTGCAGCTGTGAGAGCTAGATTGAAGATATTGATGAGAGAGAGACTTGCCTACGAGCAGGAGAGTATTCATAGCCCCCCCCCGTTTATTTTTGCCAGGAATTTGGCCTAATCTGAGCTTACAGCAGGAACCTTAGAGGCACGATTACATTGTTAGAGACTGAGGCACGTCGCCACGAGTGGCAGCGTCAGGCTGCACGATAACTTGCTGTCGGCATATCATCTTATCCCAGGCCCAGGAGGCCTGGAGCGCGCATTGACACCTTGGAGGAAACTGTAGCAGTTCCTGACGTTGGTTTATGAATTGTATCTACTTATGGCAGTCTGTTAAGTTTTTATGGTTACTCCCAGCTAGCATACGTATAGATCATTTGTGTGGTACTATCCTGTATAGATTCTTTGTTCCGATTACTATCCTGTATAGCCTACTAAAGTAATACGGTAACCTCCCGCTAGTAAGGCTCTAGTTTATTTTCCACATTTGTACCTATCGATAGGAAATCGTTGGTCACCAAATAGATCATGTATATTCCAGTTTATATATGGAATGGATTTATTATGTTATGTCGATCTTGTGTTGGTTGTATATTTCGCTATGTGATGTGATCTTATTTTTATTTATGATGCATATGTTACGTCACGTTATGATTGTATTGAAATCTAACGGGTGTTGTGTTTCTTGTGATTGAAGAAAATGGCACCGAAAAGAGCCACGAGATCAACCCGAGCCCCACCAATTCCAAATGAACCTACCACAACTGTTACTGAGGCACAACTTCAGGCCTTAATTGACCAAGGAGTTGCTGCTGCAATGGCTGAAGCAGAAGCAAGCAGGGTTAGGAATGGCTACAATAGCAATGGTTCAGGACCAAGGCCAGCCCAAACTGCTCGCGAATGCTCTTACTCTGAATTCTTGAAATGCAAACCTTTGGACTTCAAAGGCACTGAGGGAGTCGTCGGACTCACTCGATGGTTTGAGAAAATGGAATCTGTTTTCAGCATTAGCAATTGCCCAGCAACTAGCCAAGTCAAGTTCGCTACTTGCACTCTGCAAGATGATGCTCTTACATGGTGGAATGCCCATGTTAAGACCACTACTACTGAAGCAGCTCATGCCATGCCCTGGGCAGCACTGAAGAAAATGATGACTGATAAATACTGCCCGAGGGGTGAGATCAAGAAGATTGAGACCGAGATGTGGAATCTTAAAGTCAAAGGCACCGATGTGGTGGCCTATAGTCGACGATTTCAGCAACTAGCTTTGATGTGTTCCAGAATGTTCCCAGAAGAGATTGACAAGGTTGAGAAGTATATCGGTGGATTGCCCGATATGATACTTGGCAGTGTAAAGGCATCAAAATCGAAGACTATGCAAGAAGTTATTGAGTTTACAACTGAGTTAATGGAGGATAAGACTCATGCTTATGCTGAACGTCAGGCAGAAAGGAAAAGAAAGAATGATGATCTTTCCAAGAACAATCAAAACCAACAGAATAAAAGGCAGAACACCAGCCAGGCCTACACTGCAGGCAATAGTGGCAGGAAATCATACGCCGGGTCTAAACCGCTGTGTTCCAAGTGTAACTACAATCATGAAGGTCCTTGTCCACCTAGGTGCAATAACTGCAAAAGGGTTGGTCATCTAACCCAGGATTGTAGGAGCCGACCTGCCAATGCCAACAACAACAACAACAACAACAACAACCGTAGCAACAACAACAACAACAACCGTAATAACAACAACAACAACCGAAACAACAACAACAACAACCGTAACAACAACAACAATAATCAGCAGGGCAATGGTTGCTTTGAGTGCGGAGCTCAAGGCCATTTTAAAAGTAACTGCCCAAGACTGAGGAACAATGATCGTGGTAATCAAGCTGGAAATGACAGGGCTCCAGCAAAGGTGTATGTGGTTGGAAATGCGGGGGCAAACCCAGACAATGTCGTTGCGGGTACGTTCCTTCTAAACAACCACTATGCTTATATCTTATTTGATACGGGTGCCGATCGAAGTTTTGTGTCTACTACATTTAGCTCCCAAATTGACATCACACCATCTACCCTAGATCACTATTATGATGTCGAACTAGCTGACGGTAGGATAATTGGGTTAAACACTATACTTAAGGGTGCCAACATGATAAACTCCTAAACCACCAATTCAACATAACTTAATGCCTGTAGAACTGGTAGTTTGATGCTATAACTCGGTATGGATTGGTTGGTGAAGTAACCAACGGTCATCATGTGTGCCGAAAGATTGTTCGCTATTCCCTGGAAGAATAAAACCTTTAATCAGACACGTGATGGAAGTACCCAGGGAAATGTGACACGATTAAACATCATTTCGTGCACTAAAACGCAAAAGTACATAGAGAAAGGGTTTCCTTTCTTTCTGGCACATGTCACTACAAAAGTGATTGAAGACAAGTCGGAGAAGAAGCGACTTGAGGACGTACCCATAGTTCAGGACTTTCCCGAAGTATTTCCTGAGGACTTGCCGGGTCTTCCTCCGACTCGACAAGTGGAGTTTCAAATTGATTTGGTACCTGGTGCTGCACCTGTAGCACGGGCACCTTATCGATTGGCGCCTTCCGAAATGAAGGAGTTATCTGAGCAACTGAAGGAGCTATCCGACAAAGGCTTTATAAGGCCCAGTTCCTCGCCCTGGGGAGCTCCGGTCTTGTTTGTCAAGAAGAAGGACGGGTCATTCCGGATGTGCATTGATTACCGGGAACTGAATAAATTAACGGTGAAGAACCGTTATCCGCTCCCAAGAATCATTGACCATTTGATCAGCTCCAAGGGTCGAGTGTTTACTCGAAGATTGACTTAAGGTCAGGTTATCACCAATTAAGGGTTCGAGAAGAAGACGTTCCGAAGACTGCCTTCAGAACTCGTTACGGCCATTACGAATTTCAAGTTATGCCGTTTGGTTTGACAAACGCACCTGCCGTATTCATGGACCTTATGAATCGGGTTTGCAAGCCATACCTGGATAAATTTGTGATTGTCTTTATTGACGACATTCTGATATATTCAAAGAATAAGAAAGAACACGAAGAACACCTTAAGCAGATCTTGGAATTGCTTAAGAAGGAAGAATTGTATGCCAAGTTTTCCAAATGTGAATTTTGGATTCCTAAGGTACAGTTCTTAGGTCATGTGATCGATAGTGAAGGAATTCACGTGGATCCAGCCAAGATTGAATCCATTAAAGATTGGACATCTCCTAAGTCACCAACGGAGATTCGTCAATTCTTGGGTCTTGCTGGATATTACCGAAGATTCATTGAAGGGTTTTCAAAGATCGCCAAACCAATGACTAAGCTTACTCAAAAGAAGGTCAAGTTTGTTTGGGGCGATAAGCAAGAAGCAGCTTTTTCAAACTGTTAAAGCAAAAGTTGTGCAGTGCACCAATCCTTGCATTACCTGAAGGAAGCGAAGATTTCATCGCATACTGCGACGCTTCGAAGAAGGGTTTGGGCGCTGTATTGATGCAGAGAGAAAAGGTGATTTCTTATGCATCCCGCCAGCTGAAGATTCATGAGAAAAACTACACAACTCATGATTTAGAACTTGGTGCAGTGGTATTTGCTCTTAAGATCTGGAGACATTATTTATATGGAACTAAGTGTACGGTGTTCACCGATCACAAGAGTTTGCAACACATCTTAGATCAAAAAGAGTTGAACATGAGGCAACGCCGATGGTTAGAGTTGCTAAGTGATTACGATTGCGATATTCGTTATCACCCGGGGAAAGCAAATGTCGTTGCTGATGCTTTAAGCAGGAAAGAACGAGAACCACCGCTAAGAGTTCGAGCATTGGTTATGACTATTAGTTTGGACCTTCCCAAACAGATCTTAAATGCTCAGACCGAAGCGCAAAAACCCGAGAACATTAAGAATGAAGACGTTGGGGGAATGTTGGTTGGAAATGCTAAATTTCCAGAAGCTATTAGAGAACAAAAGTTGGAACCACGTGCGGATGGAACCCTGTGCCTCAATGGCAGAAGCTGGTTACCTTGTTATGGCGATTTGCGGACTGTGATCATGCACGAGTCCCATAAATCAAAATACTCTATTCACCCGGGTTCCGACAAAATGTACCAAGACATGAAGAAGTTGTATTGGTGGCCCAACATGAAAGCCAACATAGCCACTTATGTTAACAAGTGTTTGACCTGTGCTAAGGTCAAGGCCGAACATCAAAGGCCATCAGGATTGTTGGTACAGCCTAAGATTCCCGAATGGAAGTGGGACAACATCACCATGGATTTTGTTACAAAGCTTCCTAAGACGTCTCAAGGCTATGACACAATTTGGGTGATCGTTGACCGACTCACTAAGTCTGCGATCTTCACACCAATGAGAGAGACTGATCCTTTAGATAAACTTGCAAGATTGTACCTAAAGGAGGTAGTCACGAGACATGGAATACCTGTCTCAATCATCTGCGATCGTGATCCGAGATTCGCATCCAATTTCTGGAGGTCACTTCAGAACGCTTTGGGTACAAATTTGGATATGAGTACTGCGTACCATCCGCAAACCGATGGGCAAAGCGAGAGGACCATTCAAACTCTCGAGGATATTGATGGCTGCTTGGCAAACGACTTATCGACTTTGGAAAGGGTTGGGTTAACCATTTGCCATTAGTCGAGTTCTCATATAACAATAGCTATCACGCTAGCATTAAGGCCGCACCATTTGAAGCACTTTATGGTCGAAAGTGTCGTTCACCTGTTTGTTGGAACGAAGTTGGAGAAGCTCAAATACTCGGTCCAGAATTAATTCAAGAGACCACTGAGAAAATCATCCAGATCAAGCAAAGGATGCAAGCTGCTCGTGATCGACAGAAGAGTTACGCTGACTTGAAACGTAAACCAATGGAATTCCAAGTCGGGGATAAAGTTATGCTTAAAGTTTCGCCTTGGAAAGGGGTCGTACGTTTTGGCAAACGGGGGAAGTTAAACCCTAGGTATGTTGGACCTTTTAAGGTGATAGAAAGAGTGGGAGAAGTTGCTTACAAGCTTGAACTTCCAGAAGAATTGAGCAGAGTTCATAATACATTTCATGTATCTAATCTGAAAAAGTGTCATGCCGACGAACCATTAGCCGTTCCGTTGGATGGACTTCATCTTGATGACAAACTCCATTTTGTGGAGGAACCGGTAGAAATAGTGGGCCGTGAAGTTAAACGGTTGAAGCGAAGTCGGATCCCATTGGTCAAAGTTCGATGGAACTCCAAGAGAGGTCCTGAGTTCACGTGGGAACGTGAAGACCAATTCAAGAAGAAATACCCACACATCTTCACCAAAACTGCATCATCGTCAAGTGCTGCATTGTAAGCCTTGAGGACAAGGCTCGTTTAACGGGGGAAGTCTATAACACCCTGTGTTTTCAAGTCATTGACGACGTCAACAAATCCGCAATGTACTTTTTGTAATGTACGTGTTCACTTTAAATCATAAGCGATAGGTTAAATCGCGTACGCCAAAAATTAGCGTTCAATGTAAACGGGCATCAAACAATTAAATGTTTACATCAAGGCATGGTTTATTTATTTATTTTGAGGATAATTTTTATCTTTGTTCATTTTATTTTATATCGGATACGTAAATTGTATACGTTCGCGATAAATTACGTTGAAGGCACTCCGGAACATTAAAAACTTTTTACGCTTCAAAAAATACCACTTTATATCCAAATATTTTAAAAGTTACTAAAATATATCATATATATCTCATACGATGCGAATATATCATTGGCCATTGATTCAAGTAAATGCACTAAGAAAAGCTTCACTTTGTCAAAAGGACACCATACTCATTTAAAAACAACCATACATTGTCTTTTGACTCAATAAGGACATCCCTAGACTAAGAGACCATCCTTTGAACCATGCTTTGTCTTTTTCCTTATTTTGACCATGTCTTGCATCATAAATGTATGTATTTACTTAAGAGAGTTGCTCATTCATGCTTTAACACTTTCGTAAATAATCAAACATTATTCTCCCTTTACTCTCTAACTAGGCCACGGCAGAATCAAGACCAACCCAAACCAATTATCAATTTTCTAATACAACCCATACACACTTATACACATCCATTATAAGACATTCTAAGGTATTTCCAAGCATTGGCTAAGCATTTCCAAGTGTTAAGCAAGTGAAAGAAAGCTAGGGTTTTCTTTGTGTAAGCTTGGATTTTGTGGCTAAACAAGGGTTTAGCACTTGATTATCATCATCATCTCACATCATAAGGTCTATTTAAACTCTTTATGTTCTTATAATTTTCATTTTTATGCATATGATTATTCTATTTAGCTTAAATCACCATTTAGGATCATTAACATGTAAAGAGAAGTTTTTATTTATTGTCATCATAATGTACACATTTATATATCCTATGATGTTGTTGACATCATGTTAAAATGGTCACACAAGTGATTTACACTTTTGGTTATGTATAAAAATGATTATTGACAAAACTAGTAAATTAAGGTTACTTAAGTAAAGTTATGGTTTTAAAGTGTGTTAATGGATTTGTTAACTCGGGTAAATTGGACATATGAGGAACTATATGAACAATGGAAACTTAATATATGTATGATTTATAATATATATGATATATGAGACTTGTGGTAAAATACAAAAGTGGTAAAGTATAAAGAAAGATAAACTGGATTCAACAAAACTAAGCAAAAAATTCTATCCAAAGATTCGAATTTTTACATAGCCATTTTATTTTTTTATATGATAATACACTTTTCACGACGAGTCGAAAAGGTTAAAAAAGAAACTTGTTTAAAAACGGACTAATAACGAAAAAAAGTTACGTTTAAAAACGAGTTTTAGTTAATAAACAAAGTCGTAAGTAAGTTTTTATAAAAACAATTTTTATAAAAATTTAAACAAAAAGTTGTTATATTTTTAACTAAAACTATACATATTTTTAGGATTCCAAAAATGATAAGAATCGTAAATTGTAATTATAACGAACGAGTTTGGAATTTTCGCGAGTTTATGTCAAAATTAATACTTTTATAAAACATTTTTATAAAGTTACTATTCATGACAGAAAGTTATATTTTTGTAAACCTCATAATATATACGACTTTCAAATACGAGAACGTCCTCGAAACGAATCACTAAAACGGAAGCTCTAACGAATAAAATACGAATTTACGGGTTTTTCGACAACAATTTCAAAATTATATAAATACACAGTTCTGTTATGAACAGTAAAAGTTACTGTTCATCAGGGGTGGGAACAAAAATTTATGAAAATGTTAAAATAGTCGATAACACGTGCTTATTACGAAAGATGAACATAAGTTACGCGAGAATCGGGCTTAAAACGCGAAAGTTACGCCAGTTTTACTAAAACCGGTTATTAATCACGTTTTAACTTATTAAACAAATTTTACCAAAACTAATTAGTTGGTGATTGGAGCTATATAGAATATTTTGGGTTAACGCATGTACTAGATTACTAGGGAGTTTCATATTGAGGCCTGCTTGGATGGCGTATCGACGAGTTGTCGGATATACGATTTAAAAGTGTCCTAACCTCATCCGACGTCTTGTCCATGACCTCTTTAATTATGATAGCCCGAACGATAGTACGATGTAACAACTATAGGATTATATTCAATGTTATTGATTAAAGTACTCAGTACTTATACGACCTATGATAATTTAGGTTGCATTCGATCTTTTACGTGACGCTTTATCTGCGATATTTGGATTATCAGAACTCAAGGTGAGTTCATAGCCCCACGTTTCTAAACACTTTTGTTTTACAAAGTTTTTGGGGTGAAAACCAGCAAAGTTTTACAACTGGACATAAGTGTGTTATGTTTTCAATTATGATTACATGTTGCCTACAGTAGCATAACCCACATTGAGCCCATTATCATGAAATGATTAATTACAAGCGCGAATGTTATAAATAGATCTATTCTGGTTTTGACAAACCCGTTCGGGTGATTAGGCTTTCACTTGGGAAACGAACATAGACCATGTCGAATCTAGGAGTGTTGCGGGGTTATAGAACATACAAAGGGCAATGTAGGCCATTCATTGGGCATCCATACACGTAAAGGCATCAGTGTCATGAGTTAGAGGCAACGGTAATTAAATTTCTATGATTTCTGCTTTCTGTTGCAATTATCATTTCACTTGGGAGACTCTTGTGGTCCTACATATATGTGATTATCGAAACTATGAATTCACCACCATTAATTGTTGACGTTTTAAAGCAATTGTTTTTCAGGGGGAATCAATAGGCCCGAGGTGATTGTGATACCTTGGTGGTTTTGATTTGGATGTCATGCATACTGATTTTGTCGCATTTCATTAGTTTATCTGTTATGGGCGGGCAAAATACTTTTGTCATTTTGATCAAGGTGAACAAGTTAAGCTTCGGGCTTATGGTACAATTACTTTGTTAAATCCAATGTATCATTTTCAAAAACTTTTTTGGGCGTTTCTATATATATTTTCTCTTTGTGTTATTGATCTGAGAAAGTAACACGGCCCCTGGGACCCATATTCCGCTGCGATCTCCAATTTGGGGTGTTTCAGAACTATATAAGTCCTTCATCAAGGAATCAAAGCTCTTAGAAAATGGCTCAGATTAAAGAGTTACTTTTGAAGAGCTCTAAGCGTGAATTTGAAAGATAATGTGGAGCATTGAAAGTTTTGGGCTATGGGATTTGATAGAAAAAGAGTAAAGAGACCATGTGTTACAGCTAGGCAAGAGTCTTCAAAGAAACAATAAAGTCTAATGGTACTTTGAAGAGGTTCCAGTTTTTGAAGAGAGGTGATGCAAAATCCATGTTATTGCAAAGAAGGAGGGATTGAAAGGCCAGTAAAGATGAGAAGGAAAAAGAAAGTAGCAAATAGTAGAAAAGTATACATGTTTGACAAGACTGCATATATATATATATATATATATTTACAAAATTAACCCTTTAATTATATTTTTAAAACATTAAACCTTTAACTTTCAAGTATGACAAAACAACCCCTGAAGTTTAACTTTAGGATAATTACATTTTCAGCCCCTCTAGTTATATGTTTCAAGAATTTACAATATATACCCCTTTGCATGAAAACATTTGCGAATTAAGTCCAAAAACCATAATATTGATATTTTTGATTTAGAAATCAATTTTGCAGGTTATAGCTTATTACTATAAGCTAAAATAAGTAACTTTTATGAGCTTATAGCTTATGAAAAGAGCTTGTGAGCTTAAAAATCCAAAATGGGTTCGTTTGGTTTAAAATGATTAACCCGATGGGTTTAAGGCTTTAAGATTAGTTTTCAAGCTTATAGAAATGATAAATGAGCTTATTGAAATAGCTTATTATAACAGCTTATGGCTTATAGCTTGTTAGATACACGAAAAGAGCTTTTTAGGGTTTTTAGAGTGCGTTTGGTTTAGGAAAACCAAATGAGTAAGCTTTAGGGTTTAAGGGCTGATTTCATGAGATCATAAGGATGTATAGGAGCTGATGTATAATCTAAAACAATACAAGAGTTTATAGAACAAGGTGAAGACTTACAAAAGCTTGAATGGGTCGAAATTGATGAAATGGGTCGAACACTTTAAGTTATGAATCAAAGACTTCTTTCTTCTTAAATCTTGGCTTCTACTTAGCTTAAACCTTCTTTCTTCTCTTCTATGGCATGGCTAGAATATGATTTTAAGGTAGTATGAAGTTTTGATGGTGAATTGAAAGTGTATGTATGTATGCGTGTATATATAGTGTAAAGAAAAGAGTATTGCCCAAGTTTACTTGGAGTGGTGACCAAGTTAAGTGGAGTGGTGGCCAAGGTGCTGTAGAGTAGTGACCAAGTAATAGCTAGGGTGCAAGGAGGTGATTCATGGAGCTACTTGAGGTGCTTGAGGTGCTTGATTTTTAGGTTAGAACTAGTTTTAGGTGTTTAGGGTTTTCGTCTAGGTTTAGGTTAGAATTAGGGTTTTGTTTAGGGTTTAGGGTTAAGATTAGGGTTTTAGAATGATTTAGGGTTTAGTTTCTTGGTTTAGAAGTTGTGCTTTAAGTGTTGTAACTTGTGTTAAAGTGGTGGTAAGAAATAAACATGATTTTGGAGGGAAAATGACCTAGTTTGAATTCTATGCATGTTTAACTTGTACTTTGAGCTTTAGGGAGTTGTACATTGGTTTTGGAGGGAATTAATATTCAAAAGTTATGCATTGTACACTTGTACACATGCCTTGCAAGCTTGAACATTCACTTTATATGTAAACATTTCATATAATTAGGGTGTTGATATAAACGTTAACGTTTGAAATCCGTTTTGTAATAACGTTTTGAAAAGTACGTTAAATAGATAACGTATGATAAAATAGAGTTTAAAACATATTGCTTGACATATTATAACGTTTACTGGCTATAAACGTTGATGAAATTGGCATAGGTAGGTTGCGTGAGCTCGTTTACTTAGGTTATGCAAGTTACGTTGCATAATAGGTGGAATAAAGCAAAAATATTCCCGTGAAAATGGTTGTACTTAATTTAATAAGTAGATATTACATTGATGACAATTGCATCTAATTTAATAGATGGATAATTACATAGATGAAAATTGTGGGTTGTTATAGTCTCCCAACCTTAAAAGAAATCTCGTCCCGAGATTTAGTTGGATGTCGGAGTGATGTTTGAAAATAGATGCGGATACTTGGCACGAATTTGATCTTCACGTTCCCACGTAAATTTTGGTCCTCTTTTAGAGTTCCATCTTACTTTGACTATCGGAATACGACTCTGTCTCAGTTGTTTGACTTCACGATCCATAATTTCCACTGGTTCTTCCATAAAATTGAGTTTGTCATCGAGCCGAAGCTCTTTTATTAGAATGACAAGAGATTCGTCAGATAAGAATTTCTTTAAATTAGAAACGTGGAAAGTACTGTGGACATTACTGAGTTCTTCAGGAAGCTCAAGTGTATGTGCCACTGGGCCAACCCTTTTAAGGATCTTAAATGGTCCAATGTACCAGGGATTAAGCTTTCCTCGTTTTTTGAATCGAATGACACCTTTTCGAGGTGACACTTTTAACATAACACGGTCTCCAACTTGAAATTCCAAAGTCTTTTGCCTTACATTGGCGTAACTCCTTTGCCGATCTCTTACAGCTTGCAAGCGTTGTCAAATTTGCACTATCTTTCCGATGGTTTCATGGATTATCTCTGGTCCGTGAGTTGAACATCTCTAACTTCGGCCAGTAGACAGGTGATCTACATTTTTAACCATAAAGTGCCTCGAATGGTGCTGCCTTAATACTGGCATGGTAACTGTTATTGTAGGAAAATTCTACCAATGGTAAGTGTCTTTCCCATCTTTTTCCAAAATCTATAACACAGGCTCGAAGCATATCTTTGAGTGTTTGGATGGTTCTTTCACTCTGTCCATCGGTCTTGGGATGATATGTCATACTCATGTCTAATTGAGTACCCAAAGCACTCTACATTGACTGCCAGAATCTGGATGTGAAATGACTGTCACGATCCAATATGATGGATATTGGTACTCCATGTCGTAAAACTATTTCCTTTATATATAACCTTGTAAGGGTTTTCATACTATCTATTTCTTTGGTGGGGATAAAATGTGCTGATTTGGTAAGGCGATCTACAATGACCCAAATTGTGTCATGTCCGCTTGACATTTTGGGTAGTTTTGTAACGAAGTCCATCGTTATTCTTTCCCATTTCCATGTAGGAATCTCTGGTTGTATCAGTAAGACGGATGGCTTGTGACATTCTGCTTTAACTCTATAGCATGTCAAACACTTGCCAACATATTCTGCGATGATTGCCTTCATGTTAGGCCACCAATAGAGTTTCTTTAGATCCGGATACATCTTGTCAGAACCTGGGTGGATAGAATATTTTTATTTATGGGATTCATGCATGATCAAGTCCCTCAAATTACCAAAGAGTGGTAACCAACTTTGATTCTTGATACAACGTGTTCCATCAGGACGTACTTCAAATGCTTTGTCTATTCCTCGTAGGTTCTCAGCTTTGATGTTCTCTTCTTTGATCGCCTCGGTTTGGGCTTCGAGGATTTATGATGGTAATTTTGGGTGAAGGGTCATGACTAATGCCCTGACTTAGAGTGGTTTGATTCGTTTATTGTGTATATCTTATATAATTAGAAGATACGTAGATATCTTATATAAGTTTAGAAGATTTGTATCTTAGTCTATAAAAGGAGGTCCTAGGGCATTAGTTGAGATATAAGTTTTGCATACAAGTTCTCATAGTTGTCAAGTCAATTTAGAAAAGCTTCAAGGTTGTAAACCCTAGTACTAGTGAAGAGTACTCGTATTATTGATCTAATAATATTGGAGCATTTAGTTATATCTTTGTTTATTCACGATTACTATTTTATTCATAATACTTCTTGGTATTAAGGTCTAGATTCTGCATACACTTTAGTATACATACAAAGTTTCTACAATAAGTTATTTTGGATGTATCCAAGGTAATTCATCCTTACACAATCTAAGGAATCAATTAAGGATTGGGATCAACAAGTGGTATCAGAGCTTTGCTTTGAGAAACTTTGATCTAGAAGTCATGGAATTTGAATCTGCACAAAGTAGTACTAATGCAAAATACCCATACTCAAACTTGGTGAGTATGAGATGTGAGTGATAAGAATCAAGCAATACTTCCAGGTACAAGACTATGCTCTATGGGAGGTTATAGAAAATGGTAACTAATGGGTATTTGTACCACAAATAGCACAAGAGAATGTTATTTCTGTTACAAAGATGTTAGTACCCGTAACTGCTGAAGAAAAGACCAACAAGAAAATGATGTCAAGGCTAGAAGCTTGTTACTCATGGCTCTTCCCAATGAACATCAACTAACATTCAGCCAGTACATTGATGCTAAAACAATGTTTATTGCCATCGAAACATGATTTGGAGGTAATGAAGCCAATAAGAAAACACAGAAGACACTTTTGAAGCAACAATATGAAAATTTTAGTGCATCAAGTGTAGAGTCTCTTTACTCTATCTTTAACAGGCTTTAGAAGATTGTTAGTAAGCTTGCAATTCTGGGTTTGGTCATCTCTCAAGAAGACTTAAATTCAAAAATTTTGAGCAGCTTGCCCTCTGAGTGGAATACTCATGTTGTAGTCTAGATGAATAAGGCTGAAATTAAAACAATGAGCATTGATGATTTGTACAACAACTTTAAAATTGTTGAACAAAAGGTAAAGAAATCTGTTAGTGCAAGTAGTGGTGCTCAAAACTTGGCCTTTATGACTGCTCCAAGCACTAGCAGTACTAATGATGTTTATACTGCTATACCTGCATATGAAGTTAGTACTGCTAGTCCTAATGTTAACACTACTAGTCCTCAAGTTAGTACTGCTAGCTTCAGTGATAATGTTGTGTATAATTTCATAGTTGAGAATCCCAATGGTTCTAATCTCCTACATCTGGACTTAGAGAAAATTTATGAAGATGATTTAGATGCAATGGATTTGAAGTGGCAGCTCTTTTTGCTAAGTATGAGGGCAAAGAGGTACTATCAAAGGACAGGCAAAAAAAATTCATTAATGCTAATGATACTACTGGGTGTGATAAATCCAAGTTAGAGTGTCTCAACTGTCATAAGATGGGATACTTTTCCAGGGAATGTAGAGCACCAAGAAGCAAAGAGGGTCGGTTTAGAAATCAAGACAACACCAGTAAGCAAGTAAACAATGAAGACACATCCTCAAAGGCAATGTTGGCTACAGATGCTGCTAGTAGTAATGTTAAGACTGCTAGTACATGTTACTACTATGAGTATATATTAGTACTGCTAGTACTAATGTTACTACTGCTTATGTTTATTAGTACTGCTGGTACAAAAGTTTATGCTACTGGATTACAACTGCTAGAAGACTTACTACTGTCAAGAGGATAAAGACAATTTAAAGAGATAAAGATTGTTTGGAGAACAAGAATACTTGTGAAGATAAGTATTGAGATATTTTTTATACAAGATATGCATAATGTATTTGTTTAAGAGATTACGTTTATGTTTAGAAAATATTATGATATCTTAGGAATGTATTGTAAGCCGACTAGGACTCCTTAGTCTATAAAAGGAGGTCTTAAGGCATTAGTTGAGATATAGGTTTTGCATATAAGTTTTACATACAAGTTGATACACGATTACTGTTTTATTTATAATACTTCTAGGTATTAAGGTGTAGATTCCGCATACACTTTAGTATACATACAAAGTTTCTACAACAACTTCTAGGTATCAAGTCGATTTAGAAAAGCTTCAAGGTTGTAAACCCTAGTACTAGTGAAGAGTACTCGGTATTGATCTAATAATACCGGAGCGTTTGGTTATATCTTTGTTTATACACGATTACTGTTTTATTTATAATACTTCTAGGTATTAAGGTGTAGATTCCGCATACACTTTAGTATACATACAAAGTTTCTACAACAAGTTATTTTGGATTTATCCAAGGTAACTTAACCTCAGGAAACCTAAGGAATCGATCAAGGATTGGGATCAACAAGTGGTATCAGAGCTTTGCTTTGAGAAACTTTAATCTAGAAGTCTTGGAGTTTGAATCTGCAAATAGTAATACTACTGCGAAGCTACCCATACTCAAACTAGGTGAGTATGAGATGTGGGTGATTAGAATTAAGCAGTACTTTCAGATATAAGACTATGCTCTATGGGAGGTCATAGAGAATGGTAATTCATGGATGTCTGTACCACAAACAACACAGGAGAATGGTACTTCAGTTACAAAGATGTTTGTGCCTGTAACTGCAGAAGAAAAGACCAACAAGAAGAATGATATGAAGGCCAGAAGCTTGCTACTCATGGCTCTTCCCAATGAACATCAACTTACATTCAGTCAGTACCCTGATGCTAAAACAATGTTGCCTTTGAAATACGATTTGGAGGTAATGAAGCTACTAAGAAAACATATAAGACACTTTTGAAGCAACAGTATGAAAATTTCAGTGCATCAAGTGCAAAGTCTCTTGACTCTATCTTTAACAGGCTTTAGAAGATTGTCAGTAGGCTTGCAATTTTGGATGTGGTCATCGCTCAAGAAGACTTAAATTTAAAAATTTTGAGCAGCTTGCCCCCTGAGTGGAACACTCATATTGTTGTCTGGATGAATAAGCCTGAAATTGAAACAATGAGCATTGATGATTTGTACAACAACTTTAAAATTGTTGAACAAAAGGTAAAGAAATCTGTTGGTGCAAGTAGTGGTGCTCAAAACTTGGCCTTTATGACTGCTCCAAGCACTAGCAGTACTAATGATGCTAACACTGCTAGTCCTCAAGTTAGTACTGCTAGCTTCAGTGATAATGTTGTGTATGCTTTCATGGTTGAGAATCCTAATGGTTCTAATCTCCCACATCAAGACTTAGAGCAAATTCATGAAGATGATATGGAAGCAATGGATTTGAAGTGGCAGCTCTCTCTGCTAAGTATGAGGGCAAAAAGGTACTATCCGAGGACAGGCAAGAAGAATTTTATTAATGCTAATGATACTGCTGGGTATGATAAATCCAAGGTAAAGTGTTTCAGCTGTCATAAGA
>BQNB010078951.1:2725-30394 GCA_026074375.1 Tanacetum coccineum
TATGTATATATATATATATATATATATATATATATATATATATATATATATATATATATATAGATATATATATATAAATATATATATATATATATATATATATATATATATATATATATATATACGTATATACGGTTACGAACACCTAATTTCAAACGCTATATTGATTACTATTTGTAAGCAGAGTTATGCTGATAATTTGTGTAATGATATTTTATTGGAGTACTTATACCCTTACCGTGTTATCACAGGTCATGTCTACTCCAGCTCTCTTTGATTTAGAGATTATCTCACAGACTGTCAGAGCTCAGAGCTCCCGAGTGCCTACCCTATTACCTGATGGCCCTTATGTAGCAGTTAGGGAGGCACATTTAGTTGTACGGATACTGAGTCTGAGCCAGAGATGACCTTCACTTGGCAGTTGGACATGCTCATACACCTGCCACTGTAGACATTGAGTCTAAGCCAGAGGAGGCTCCTTCAGAGACAGAGGAGTTTGAGGCTTCTGAGCCATCGGACACTAGGATCACCTCATTACATTCCTCAGCTTCATTGGATTACATCGCACCACTATCACCTGATCACCCACTTACTCAAACTTCACCCACCCCTACACCCACCCGAGTTTCGTTCCACCATAGGACCGCACGTATGGCCGTGCGTACTCAGTCGACCTTATCCCCGGGCATGTCAGCCCGAATAGAAGAGGCGGCTGCTTTGTCCCCCTCTTCATTCCGTAAGAGGTATAGATCCTTTTACGAGACACCATCACCATCATCATCTCTGACCCTTCCTATACGAAAGAGGTATCAGGGTACATCAGAGCTTGTAGAGGACACTGAGGATGAGAGTTTAGATTCGGGTACTGAGAGATAGGATTCAGAGGATGAGAGTCATGGTTCAAAGGATGAGGGTCCTGGTTCAGAGGAGGCAGAGGAGGAGGCTGCACCCGAGGGTCAGCAGTAGGCAGTCCTGGCTGAGGACACAGCCATGGACGATCCTCTAGGACTTGGTTATGGGGCGTTGAAACGTCGTGAGTTAGTTGTAGGAGAGGGCGAGATGCCCAGTAAGTTTGAGGTGGGACAGAGCTCTAGGTCTGTGCCAGAGCATGAGAGAGCATAGAGGATATCTGCATTTAGACAGCCCACCCTTGTTACATGGGTAGATCCCAAGGATGGCAGAGTTTATACCAACATTCCGACTTATGTACCACCAGCTGCACCTATTCAGACACCTCCATCTCCTGAGTGGTCGTCTGGTTCCTTTCCAGTTTCACCATCATCCCCAGTAGTTCCTACCCTGGTAGCTTCACCAGTGACTACCCCAGCAGCCACTATAGCAGTAGATGAGGATGAGTTCTTAGGGGTAGGGGCGCATCTTGAGCTTCACGGAAGCATACTCCATGATCATACACAGCGTTTGGACGCACTACCACCTATTTTGTTTGAGGGTTATGACCGAGACCTTAGGGACCTGTATACTAGGTCAGGGGCGGCTAGAAATGAGATTTTTTCGCAAAGGTATAGGTTTAGGAGTTTAGAGCTGGAGCAGGAGAGGGCTACGGTGACATTTAGTGTTATATGGAGGCCGGTATTAGCTTTAGAGGCATGGGCAGGTCAGACTGATGCCCAGAGAGCAGCTCTGTGGCATACTATATATGATATTCAGAGGGAGAACCATGATTTGAGGATGCAGATTGCTAAGGATAGGCGTGAGCGATTGGAGTTGACAGATCGTGTTGCTAGGATGGAGAAGAGACAGGAGTCTAGAGGGGAGTAGTAGACTATGTGAGATTCTTGATTATGATTTTGTACATCACTAAACTGAGTAGCTTCAGTTAGTGCTAGATCTATGCTGGATAGTTTAGTTGGTAGGGATTATGAGCTAGTTGTTATTAGTTTGTAGACGACTCATGTTGAAGTCAGGATTAACCTTAGAGGTAGAAAGTTCTATACGATTTTGGGAAATTAATAGATGGCAGTATGTTTTGTTATTTGAGCTGGTATATTGGTACGCGGGAATGACGTTGTTTACACATATTTAATGTGACACGTCACTCACACCGGGTAGAGTTACCATTATTGTGAGACCCCTCACGTACTTATTGCCCACCTATGTGGAACTTGAAAAAATATACAAGTTTCCATGTCGAACCGTTGCGTTGGAAGAACGCAGAGTTAGGTAAAACCCTGTGAAGTCACGAGGAGACTTGGTCATAATTGTAGTAGACTGATTAGAAATCTGATTTTGATTATAGCATAACCCTAATGAATATTCTAAATTCTTAGTGGGTTGGAACCCAAAGTACTCGGAGCAAGTAAAATCCACTTGCAAAAGTCTAGATTTTGATAAGCAAACTTTAGACGATCTTGAAAGAGAAATGCAAGATTCGTGATGTGTGGGACACATACCTCTTGGAGGACTAAACCCACTTAATAGAACAACCGAGGGACTAGGTGCTATCGAATGTTTTAAGAGTTTTGTTGTCTCTTCGAGGTCTGGATCATATCCGGACACCCTACCGAATAGGTAATCCAAAGGTTAGGGAGAACTATCAAGTTGAGGAGATAGTAGGAAAGACTATCATGTTGTGTGAAACAGGATCTAGATAGATCATAAGGAAGTGTAAGGACTGAACTTTAGAACTAAGTCTCTAGGGGAATCAAAAGAAACCTCGCTTGAAGAGACTGAATCGGTAGAGAACCAGTGCGTTATGTTGAGGAATTGAAATTTTGTCGTTGTTGTGCTTGATGATTTGAGTTGAATTTCAGGGCGAAATTCCTTTAAGGGGGTTAGACTGTGATAACCGGTAAACTTTTCCTGGGTCTTAGTATTTTAAAATACTATAATTATATCAGTGTCTTTCGATTTTGTCAGTTTTCTTGGAGAAAGCTGAAAAGTTGACTTCGGTTGACTTATTTTGCGTGAAACGGTTACGGTTTAACCGGGTGTTGAGAGAGTCTTGAGTTTCATAAGTGAATCACTTTTGATTCATCTTTCCGTATCGGAGTGTTTATGTTGTCATTTTAATGCTTTCTGGAAGTTTTCTGGTGTTTCGTGAAAATTGCACGACAATTAATTTGAGAACTGGTTTAATAATTTTGGGTGAATTTAATGAACTTATTTGATAAGTGATTTCATAAATTGAAGTAACGTTCGTCTAGAACGTAAATCGTTGATGTGTGATTTAAAAGTTATCAGAAAACAGGTGTTTTCATGAAATTTAATTAAAAGTCCAACGGTCGTGAAAGTGAAATTTTTGAACGAGTCTAAAATGACAAATCATATTTTGAAATCGAGAAACTTTTAAACTTGTGAGTAGGATGTCGGTTAAATTTAAACTTACCTCGTTTTTTTGGTCCCGACACGCCCGTTAATGTTCAAAATGAATTTTTGGAAGTTTAATTTGGAAATATGTCGTGTAAATATTCTAAGTTCTTGGAAAATTATTTTCAAGTTCAATAAAAATACTAGCTAACTTTGGGCAAGGTTTTAAATTGATGAACTTTGAGTTTTATGTGAACCCGACACAAAAAGAAAGCAACATGAGCCCCTTGGATGCTTGGCCGATTAGAAATCAACAAGGGAGACAAGATGGCAAAACTTTAGCAACTTTTTCTAGCAAATGGTACATATATTTTGTAGAATACTAGTAATCTAATGAATCAACCAAGAACAATAAGTGAGATGTGGGTTGGATTGTTAGAGAGAAACTTGGATGGAATGGATGAATGTTATTATCAATGAATGTGTGAAACAAATGGAACAACCAACCCTCTCCAAGACTAGGAGAGGGTGTATAAAATACTACATAGAGCTGGCCATATGGGCAGGGTAGGCCAATCCCATGGTGCCCTTGGGCCGGACTAGATTACTAATCAATCCTAAAACTAACTAACTGCTAAGACTATTACAACTTGGAAGATGACCGACACTTTTTCCGTGTTATCCATCAATCTCCCCCTAAGGGAGGTCACTCAATTTACAAACTTTAAGCCAGCATCTATGCTTTAACCCTAAGTCTTAGCTCGTACTCTTGACTATCTCTTGTGAAATATGTTGTTTTGATCATTGCCATCTTGTTTGAGCTTGTTCCTTGAACTTGTATTTGACATAGTGATCTTGAGCATCTTGAGTATCATCAACAAGCATAATCACTACGCCAACTGGTAACTGCCACCTTGTGGACTGCGACTCTGGACCAGACATGCTCATACCAACTCTTGAAAAGCTTTTAAAGTTGCATCTTTCTGAAATTCTTTAACTTTAACACTTTGACACTTCTAGATAATGATTTGTGGTATCAGAGTACGGAAGTCTTGAAAAACATGTACTTGAGCTTTCATGGATGACTTATGTTGTCGGTCGTGGTATGAGCTGTGTATATGGATCTTGGTAGCCATCTGGAATCAGAATCTCACCACCATTTTACATATCCTGCATAAAATATTTAGCAAAAACAGGGGGGACAATATGGCTTTGATCATTATCCAGGTTTGTTGGAGAAACCATCGATCCGTGAGGATCGACCTGTGATCAGATAGATTCAATTTAAGAAGAATCTTCTTGACAGGATTTCCAGCTGAAGTATGAATCTTTCTAACACATAAGTATTAGATTCATCGTACTCAGCATGTTCTCATTATCGGAACGTCTCAAAGCAGACAACACGATAAGAGTGAACCAATGAGTTACTATCTCACCGATTGATAATAGAAAATTGATTTGAAAATCATCGTGTATCACATACAAAATGTTTTTTGTGAACACCGAGAGATTTATTATTTTAAAAATTCACTATACAACCGTTGAATCCATATTCCTGGAACAAGTTTGATTCTTATAGAATCGCACCATTTTTCTTTCCAGTTGTCACAAGTTTGATTCATAAAGAATCGCACAAGTCACCTACCATGAGCTTGTTTGATGTTGACTCAAGCAGGATTTCCATCTTCATTGTGAATGAATTCACTCTGATGTTCTGGCAAAATCACAAGGATAATGCGAAGGACTCTTAAGATGTATCTTGTAATTCACATTGTGTGACTTAGCAAGGATAATTTGACAAGTGTCCTAATGAGATTTATGGATGATCTCTTTTGGCTCTAGACTTAATAGTGCACCTTTGATTTAGTGATCGAGGCTGGAGCTTGAGTGCCACCTTGTTCAATATCAAACAACTCGGAGGGGAGAAAGTCAATAAAATGAGTGTAATCTCTGTGAGTTTTGAAACAAAGTCCTTTCTGACTTTGAGTACTGGAGGGGTGTGCATAGCGTCACTGGGTCCATGACTGTTCTTCAATGTCATACAACACCTAATGTTTCTAACAGCATATGTATTGACCCGGTTTCTGCCTAAGTGTATTGAGGGCTTCTTTTTTCACCCTTTATCCTTACATTTCTTTTTCATTCTTCAACCCCTTCAATGCATACCAAGACTTCATAACTAACACCTTGTTGGGTTTGTTCCAGTGTTAGCTCCATCTCAGTCGGCATTATTCCCTGTTCTCACTTTACTCCTTTTGTATCATACCTAAGGACTTCTACACTATCTAGTGGATATCCCTGGGTAGATCCCTCCGGTTCTGGCTGGATCATGGGATCTGAAAACCTAAGCCTAACCGCCTTATAACTTCATAAATTTAAGTACATGGTCGGTCTTTTGGGTATTTCATCACAATCCTTCCAAAAACATTGAAAATTTCAATCAAAGTGTTTGATATAAATATCAAAAGATTTACACTTTGAGAGTTTTTCATTATCACTAAAAGGCTCCCCCTTAACATGTGCACCGTAATCGTAGTACATGCTAGGTATGGAGTGCATTGAGTCCATTTTATTTGATCACTTTTTCAGTAAATTAATTAAGACCGGTTAACACATTTTCTCCCCTTATCCAAAATGTTATCCCTTGATATTTTGGATATCAATTGATTAACCGTTCGGGGACAAAATGAGATATGATCATCAGATTGGAACATGTTAATGCTCCCCCTTAATTTTTGAGGGTTTATAAGATGATGCCGAGTACAATTATTTGAAAATTTTGAATTTACTGAGAAATTCTTGAAAAAAATTTGTACTCGAGCACATCTTATAATTCACCAATAAGTCTACACTAATAATGTACATATTCACAAGATAAGTTTATTTACGAGGATTGACCTTTTTAGGATGAGAACAACATATGATAAATCATATGGTCCTTTGTAGAAGCCGTAGGTCACCCCCGTATGGTCGTCCACCGACAAATCTCTCCAAACTCCTCATTATCCTCCTTGTCTTTAGCCTCTTGTCAATCGCCTGGATCATAGCTCTTGCGTTTGCCTTGTCACGTTGGCTCCAAAAGGTCTGTGGCAAGTACTCCATTCTTATTCCTTTGAGGCGATCATTAAGAGCAGTCCGAACGTCATCTAGAGTGGCCACGCTGAACTTGTGTAGTTCATCAATTCGCATCAATCGGTTCTTCTTGTCTTTATTCTCGTAGATGAATCCTCTTGGATCGGAGTATGGAGTATAAGCGTCTTGTCTTCTCAGATTTGATCTGTACGTATCGGGCTTGGTGAGGTTAAGTTTCTTCTGATAACTTTCAACACCCAGTTGAAGATCTTCCACACGTCGCTGGATGACAACTCTTCGTGTAAACATTCGTAAGGAGACATTAAATGCAATACGTTCTTCAACGCTTAGATTAGTCACTTTTCCTTGCACAAGAAGAAGCAGCATATCTTCAATGTCTTGTATCCCTTATTCTGTGAAAGTGCGCCTTCCTTGAACTTGGTAGAGAACATCATCATCCCTTCGTACTGTAATCCAGTCAAGATGCTTATAATCATGCCATTCGACAATTTCAACCTTTGTGACAGCAATTATCCGTCTTTTTGAATAGACGTCCCGAGCTGATTCCCTTAAGGTTGCAAATGCATAGAACTGTCGCGCTTCTTACCCCAATGCGAGATAACCCCAGAGGGCGAATTTGTCGTAGTTGACGAATCGTTTGACTCCACACGAGTTAGGCACTAAGCTTCTATCCATTTGATATTCCGTAATCCCTGCAGCCTTAGTCTTCTTACTGAAAGTAGAGTACTTTCGCTTGACACACCCACCACGTAGATATCCAGTCGTTGTTGATGAAAGTGATGAAATGGTATAACACGACGACCCTAATAAATTGGAACTAACTGGTAGTGGCTGTCGCAGACCAGCGGAATTGGCGACCTTCAGGGTTTTGATCCCGTCTAATTTCCGTTTGTGCTTTTGTAGACCTCCTTCACAAAAATATTCCAGTTCAGTCAAACTCTTGCAAGTGCTTTCATCTGCTCAAATGTTGGACCAGCTAGCCAGTTCCGGTGTTTAGAGTTGAACATTTAGCCGGTTTTAGCACAAAAGCGGAGAATGTCAAATGTAAATCGGTTAGTTCTCGAACGACCTCTCGAGGGTCTTATTGTGCCAGACTGCTTAACCAAGGTTGGACAGTTTCATGAATGGCAGGAACAGACGTATTCCATGCATGATCAGAGAAGGTAGTCCTTCGTAGGTATTTGAAACCAATCAGAAGATGTTGGACCACTTCCTTCTGCTTGTTCATACTTGGACACCGTTTCAAACTCCTGGTCTGCAGGCTTTTAGAGACAATTGTACGTATCTGTCCCTGCTGTCTTGGTTGTCGTTTCACTTGGAGCACTGGTAGAAGCGGGTTCCCTTCCTGACCTACTTCTTTTGGACCCCCGGTCTGTTCCAGCGGAGGGTTCTTCATCATCATCTCCCCATCTCTAGTCTTTTTAATTGTGACTGTATCGCCATATTTTATCTAACAAGATCTTGTCAGCTTCATGAACGCCTCAACTAAGTCCTTATAGAGCTGTCTCTGAATGTCTGATCTGTTGATAGAGTTGTTAGTTTTCCATCTTGTCAATTAGGATCTTTTTCAGCTCTAATTCTGAGAGATTTGCAGCTACAGCATGAGATGAGTTGGCTTCCTTTGATGATCGTACCAGAACCTCAGACTCGAGTCGATCGTTTACAAACTTCTCAACTTTAGGAATAATTTTTGAGACTTCCTTTTTGACTTGTTCCTTGATGATTTTCTTCATTCCGTCATCAATTGTCTCAAGGAATTGTTGATTTGGTAGTAGAAGACTCTTCTCGAATTCTGTCATATTTCAATGGGACTGCAACATCCACTGCCTCCTGCATTTTATTTGTTAGGTATTGCTCAACAGTGCTAGGAATAGAGGAGAGCGCTTCAGCATATTGATTGGTTTGCTTGAGTTCTGAGAAGTTGTCTTCTAGCGCTTTCAGTCTGTTATCAAAGCCAAACAACGAGGCAAAGTTGGGAAGATTTTGTAGGAGGAGCTTGTAGTAGTTGCCGGTGTCAAAATTGGTTGTTGTTGTGGTTGAATGATGATAGGATGTGGTGTTGGAGGGCGATTGATCTGTGCAGTGAAGGATGGCTCCATGATTGCTGTTATATTAGTATCAATGAAAGAAGTGGCTTCTGTATTTTGTCGAAAAATATCATCAACACCAGTATCTTGGTTTGGATTCAGCATGTTGGAGACGAATCCAGAAGATACAGACGAACTCTGTTGTTGACCATCAGGATTAACCGGAGTTAGGGTCACATGAGTGTCTTCAACAAAACATTACTTTATCTCTTTTATCAAATCGTATTGGTATCTTTGACTTCTTCATTTCCTTGATCCTCTGTATCTGTAGCCTCTTCTTGCGTCTTTGCTCCATCAACATTTTTTCCTTCATCTTCATCGTCACTATCTTCATCATCTGATGATGAAATACTAGCATTATCTTCATCAGAATCCTCTTCATGTATTATCTCATCATCATGAGTTGTGAGCTTTGGATGTACAAAATCATCACCATCTTCATCTGATTCAGTCAGTTCTCATCATCATCATTGTCAGCTTTCTTATCATCGTCATGTTCATCATCATCTTGTACTTTCTCATCATCATCATGTTCATCATCATCTTCTTGAGCATTCTCATCATCGTTATGTTCATCATCATCGTCATCATCAGCTTGCTCATCATCTTCATCATCTTCAGCTTGTTCATCAATCTTCTTGATCACATCACTTGATTTTCCAAGCGAAATCATCTACTGATCATAATCAGAGCATCGGAACCCCTGGTGTAACACCAGTTCCTTCAACATGCTCAAACCACTAGCATGAGAGCTATGAGTTTTCTTACGGCCTCTTTTTGTGACTATTTTGAGTTGCTCAGCCTCTTGTCAAAGATCAGCCTCAGAGATAGTCCTCCCATTTGCACACTTCTGTTTATCCTTTTCAGATTTCTTTTCCTTTGGGGCATTGGGAGGCTTCAGTTTAGGGATTGCCATCTGTATTAGCTTTCTTCTTGCTATTCCTTTGTCTTAGGAGAAATGTTCCTGAAGCCATAGCATACTACTCATTGTAGGATTCTGATTTGCGGCAAGTCCTCGTTGGTTCATGCCACTGCACAGATGCCCGTACAACTGAGTCAACTACATTCCTTGAGAATGACATCGATTGTATTTAACATTGGTCATCTCTGAATAGTGCCAATATGACCTTGATTTACAGTCTAGGAATTGAAGGTCTTTATTCAGACATAGTTGACACTACGTTGGTGAACCGAGATATTACATCACCCCCCCCCCGCCCACTGCCCTTCATCGTACTTTTGTTCTCAATCTTGTAAATAAAGTCCTCCCACAAAAGATATGCATAATCAACGTTCTTCTTGTTGTACATACCCCACAAATCTGAGCTTGATAAGACGGATACGTCATAGATGAGAGTTCCGCTAGACATTTGTTGAGTTACAGCAGCAATGATCTCCAAGGTTGAAGCAGTTCTGTTGACATTAACGTCATGATCCTTCCATATATCTCCAGAATGTCCCAGACTAGCTAGAAAGAATAGATGATCCTCCTTCTCAAGAGGTGGGCACAAACTTCTTATTAACGACTTTAGGGCAAATTTGAAGAATGTCCCTGAATTGCTCAAGACGATGATGTTGCTTTTTTTGTTATTCATCTTGAAATCGACAGATCGATTGTGAACATAAGCAGAAGCCCAGAATTCCTGCATATAGATCTCTGGAGCATCAGCAGTAACTTGGAAAGCCTTGTAGAACGGAGTGAGCTTTAGCACATCGTAGACTACTTGAAGGGTTGCTTCCTTTGATGTAACATCCGAACTTAAGCGAAGATTACACTTTCAATTAATTCGGTCCAGCAGATCCACCAATGCATCATCCCATCAACTATCCGAATTGGAGAGTGCCATGAGTCTGTTTAAGAAAGAGTGAGTGCAGTTTATAAGAAAACACAATCATTCATTCATGAATCAACCAATTGTAATCTAATGAATCAACCAAGAACAATAAGTGAGATGTGGGTTGGATTGTTAGAGAGAAACTTAGATGGAATGGATGAATGTATTATAATGAATGTGTGAAACAAATGGAACAACCAACCCTCTCCAAGACTAGGAGAGGGTGTATAAATACTACATAGAGGCCCGGCCATGGGCTGGAGTTGGGCCACCCATGGGCCTTGGGCCGGACTAGATTACTAATCTAATCCTTATACTAACTACGTGCTAAGACTATTACAACTTTGGAAGTGACCGACACTTTTCGTGTTTCCAACACATTTTGTCTCAACTTCAAACACACATTTGTGCATGCTTTCAAAATAAAACAAAACAAAATTTCACTCTCTTCCTTTCTCTCTTGAAATCGGACGCAAACCACAAGAACAAGAAAACTTTATTTTT
Source organism: Tanacetum coccineum (assembly GCA_026074375.1). Lineage (NCBI taxonomy): Eukaryota > Viridiplantae > Streptophyta > Magnoliopsida > Asterales > Asteraceae > Tanacetum > Tanacetum coccineum. The sequence continues at coordinate 13,512 of BQNB010078951.1, forward strand.
GAAGATTTAGCAAGATCACGGGGTTAGAAAACATTATCGGGTTGTTATCTAGTAGTCTCGGGTTATAGAAAGCAACGTTCGGGTTGTTTTCCTTGCGTCTAAATTTGAACCAAAACCTCAAATTTGTAAGTTTTCTCAAAACTTTATTAGTTGTACGTTTATGTTTTTTATTATGAATTTATGTTGATTGTACAAGTCGTTTGTATTAAAACGAAACTTAAAGTTTGAACGAAATGGAAAAAGGGGTGCGTGTGGTTTGACGTAGACAAAAAAGGAAGAAACAAAATGGTCATTTTAATATCATGGTTGTGACGGTAAAATAACTTTTGTGTCAAGTGCTTATTTTGACTTGTTTCGAAACGTAGCTTAAAAATAAGCTAGTTTAGGGCTTATTTTACTTTTGGGCTTGTTTGTTTGGTCTCGGCCCAACGAAAAGAAAGAAAGAAAAAGGTTAATGGGCTTGGCCCATTTGGGTTATTTTTGGCTTATTTTGGTTTGGCTTATATGGTCTCAGCTTATTTTGGTTTGGCCTATTATGGTTTCGGCTTATTTGTTTTGGCTTATATTATTTGGTTTTGGCTTATATGGCTTCGGCTTATTTGTTTTTGGCTTATATGGCTTCGAATTATTTGGGTTTGGCTTATATAGCTTTGGCTTATTTGGTTTTGGCTTATTTTAGCTTCGGATTATTTAGTCTCGGCTTATATTATTTGTTTTCGGCTTATTTTGATATCGGTTTTATATTTTGGGCGTATATAAAGGTTTTAGCTTATATTTTGACTTTATGCTTGTAATGTGATTTCTGACTTATAGTGAGGCTTCGGCTTAATAACGTATAAATAATTTTGATTTTCAAACTATCGGGCTAATTATAAAATTCTTAATGGGTCATAACGCCTAATGACAAATAAATCAACTAATGGACTTTAATTGGATTGAGGATGGTTATGCAAGATTTAACAAATGACATCGGACTAACAATTAGGGTTTTGGGCCCAATGGGTGAAAACTTAATAACTTGAACTTCTAAGGGGATTCGTCCAATCTATCACACGAAAAATATAATATATATATACGAATGGAAAATTACCAATTTACCCTTGAGGACGAAGGTAAAAAGTAATTTCTTCAAAAATATATATAATATAATATAATACGTATGTTAACCGGGAAGTATGATTCCCCGGGTCGTTTCCCCAACGATTTATGAAATTGAATCCACGTTAGATGCTCGGACAATGATTTGAATTGGAAATAAGGAATGATTTGATTAAAATTTAACAAACTCTAACAATTAAGTAAGAAGACAAATAACGGGAAATCAAAATTTAACTAAAAACGCAAAACGGGACCCTTAAACGGAGGTCAAAAACCCTAAATTATTAAAAATAAACCTAGCTTAAATTTTTTCTTTTTAAATGGACTTTATTTGACTAAAAAGTAAGTTTAAAGAAAAATAGAACAAAAACAGAGTTGAAATGAGCGTTAAAACACAAAAAACGAGAATGGGAACGAATCCCGTTCTTTAAAAATCAAATTTTTGCAAATAAGACCCTACGAAAACAAAACTAATTTTCCTATGAACTTATGTAAAAGAACTTTTCTAAAAAAGAATTTTATGTTTTTTGATTATTTTACTATTTTGTAATGATTATTTAAAAGTTTTTAATGAAAATTAAATGTTTAAAAATACTAAACGAATTATAAAAATTCTAGAAAAAAATACAGAAAATAGCTTACACTACTTAAGACCTAGGAAAAATAAGCCCGAAATCACAGCTTATCAAATAAGCTGTGATATAAGCTGGAACAACTTATAAGGCTTTTTAGGCCAAAATGAATATAAAGAAGTTATTGTGTGAGAGTCTTATGAAAAAGACCCAAGGGCACAGCGGTAGGGAGTGTGGTGTGTGGTGTGTTATAAAGGGTTGATGAGTTTGAGGGTTCCGGGGGGTTCGAGTTCCTTGCTCACCCACCCAGTCCACTTCCGGTTTTTTTTTTTAAAAACTTAAAGAACAAAAGTTGTTAAGGAACCTTTTTTAAGCAACTTTAACAAAAACAGTTTAAGCTGAAACTCAAAAATAAGCTCTTAAAGAGCTTATGAAATGTCTCAGAAACAAGCTTTTAAAAGCCTAAAAGCTACTTTTCACTTAAAAGCTTGCACACTACTCAAATTAAGCTCAATTTTGAAACTAAAAGCTGTCCTAGATAGCTTATGATACCTAGCAACCAAATTTGAAAAGAATACCTAAGCTAAGAACACTATAGGCTAGCTTAATTTGATGATCTAAAAGGCTAACTCAGAAATAAGCACTAAAAGCTTAAAAACAACTTAAGCTAAAATGCTCAATAAGCTAAAATAGACCCTAAGCTTTTGGAATCTTATCAACCTACTAGCATTCTATGAATCCAAACCATAAAAACACCTCCTAAAAGCTAGAAAACTAAATTGAAAAGCTAAATATTAGTTACTACTGTTTTTGGTCTTTTTAAGGTTTTATTATGAAATTTAAAAGCTAAATACCCTATGAAATAAGCTAAAATGTGAAAAACAAGTTTTAATCTATATTAACTTATAGGTTAACTATAACCCTACTGTTTTTAAAAACTAAAAACCAAATAAGCTATCCTAATTTTTGATCAAAAACCACTGCAGTTTAAGACTGCATTGGTGTCTATCTGATGCAAATGGCAAAGAGGCAAAACCAATATTGCAGGTGACCAAGTATGTCAATCCTGCACTAGATACTCTCAATGAGTGTGTTTAAACTCAACACAAACAAGATCCAAGCTCAATGAGGCTTGGATCAAATTTTTAACAAGCAAAGGAAAGGGAAAATTCCCCTGGTGCAGGAACAAAGAGATTAAGCCTCAAAATTTTCTTAAACATAAACTAATGATTCAAACCTTTTTAAAACTTATTTAATTATGAAAATGAAGCTGACCAAATTGAAAACACAAACTTATTTTGACTTATGAAGGTCAAACTTCATTAATCCAAACACCCCTTTAACTAAGACAAATTTCATTTTAGCTATGAATTTGAAATCTAGCTATCTAAACTTGAATACCAGGTAACAAACAACTTATGACAGACCTTATAAGCTTAAACTAACAACTAGATAAGCCATAATTAAAGAGATTATAACTATGCTATGAATTTTTGAGCTTATGACAGATTTAAAGAGCAAATATGAGAAATCTAATATCTATTCTATAAAAATCAAAAACAGATAATGAAAGCTACTTAACAAGCATAAAAACATATAGATAAGATACATTAAAACATAAATAAGTAGAAATAAGCAACTAATAAGCTAGTAATCTAAGACAGAAATGGAAATGAGAAACTTACTTAAACCTTAGCTAAACAAAGGCATAAATTGCTCAAAGAGCTTATCAACAGCTTTGGCTTATCAAAGATAAGCCAGTAAAAGTCCTTGGAAGCTCATCCCTTGCTAGCTTCCCTTCCATAAGCTTAAGAGTCCAATAATCAAAGTATTAAGCTGATTTTAAGGTTTAAGTGAATTAAAGACTGAATTAAGCTCAATCACAAGCTTATAGACTTGTGAGAGCTTATAAGAGCTTATTGGTCCGTACACTATCACTAGAGCTTATAGAGAGCTTTTGACAAATTTATTAAAGAAAACTCAAATTTCATTAACTAAAAAGGCTTGATTACATTACTTGAAAAGAAAATTACAAAAGTTTAAATGAAAATTACATTTACTTAAAAATTAAAAGCTTAAGCTAAATTATCCTAAAATCTAAAAGCTACCAACTAGGTGTAGAAAGATGTCCTCGTGTGTGAGGATAAAAGGCTTAATATAGCCATCTTCTGAATCTTCTAGGCTCCTTGGTTGTTACACGCTCCTTCCTCTTTTGGCCCTTAGATCATATCAATCATTGGATGCTTAATTTGGGACGTTGGATCACATCTAGCTTCACACGGATTGCCAGTGTGGCAATCTGTGATGTGACAGCTAGTGTGCTAGTTGTGTGAATGTATCTAGTGCAAAATCCCATTCTCTTTGTGTTACTTCACTTATCTATGTGTCCTTTCTTCTTGGGTTTCCACCAATGAGAGGGCTTGGGTGACGTTTTATCCTGCCATGTTGTACTTTGCTACCTTAATTACCCATCTTAGCCCTCAATTGTCAAAAGCCCTTTGATTTTGACTCGTGGTAAAAGGTAGAAGACGATCTACAGTAACAACAAACTTTCCCGCTTCTTTTTTTTTACTATAAGGGTGCGTTTAATTTGTGTTTGACCCGGGTCTTTGACCTGGTTTGGGCCGGGGTATAAAGGATTTTGGCCCGGGTTATAAAGGATTTGGGTTTGGTCTTAATAATAAAGATAACAAGTGTTAACTTTTATAAATAAAAGTTAACAACCGTTAGGACTTTTAAGGATTATTTTTGTGAATTGGTTTATAAATAAGGGACTGGTTTGGTAACTTTGGATTTGTCTTTTTGTGTTTGACTTGGGTTGACTAAGAGTTGACCAAGGCTTGACCAATTGTTGACTTTTTGACCTTTGATATACAGCTTTCGGCTTTTTGCGTGCTCTTCCGTTCCCGTGTTCGTTTTTGCCCGGTTTTAACCGTTTTCTTGTGATTTTTGCTTTATCCTACCTACACAATAAGAAAGACAAAACAAGTAATATACAAGCATTTTACGCACAGTTTTCGTCTTTTTAGGGTCTATTTTGATATAAAACGGATATGTGTTTTCACACATATCAAAGGGATAAATGGGTTTACGGATACATACGGGAGTGAAAAATGGTTAATATGGTCAAATATAGTCATGTTCGGGTAAACGACTCATGATTATGGATTTTTGGCCTTTTGTCAGAACTTTTGGAAAAAAATTATGGAAAGTGTTGAAATTAAGGTTTGAGAACCTTGGGAACCTCTTACAAACGAACGGGTCATGTCGGATTTTATAAAAACGAGTCACACTTAGAAAATATTATAGAAAGACTTATTTTTGTGTCGATTCGACTAAAGGACAAAAGATGACTTTTTAATAAACATTAAGTGTCAAGATTAAACGATCAAGCGTGGTTACACTAAGATGGCAAGATTTTATACTTACCCCTTTTAGCCCGTTAAGAAGACAAAAATAATAAAATATTATTATTTTATTTCAAGTATCATATATACATCTAAATATATATATATATATATATAATATATAAATTTTATAATATATATACTTTATCGTTACGGAGATGCTTATTCTTTTATTTCCGATCTTTGGATTCTTACCCCTTTTCTCGTCCGATTTCCTCGAATCGTTTGGACAATTGTCCCATATTAGTTTGTTGATTCTATTCTTGAGTGTCATGTGTTGATGTCACACTTAGCCCAAGTGCATCGAGTTGTTTTACTTAGTTACCACACAACCATGATACCAAAAGGGTTTTGTAATGAGAATACGGGTTTTGTAATAAGAATTAGGGTTTTGTAATGAGAATAAGGGTTTTGTAATAAAATAAGGGTTTGTAATAAGAATAAGGGTTTTGTAATGAGAATAAGGGTTTTGTAATGAGAACAAGGATTTTGTGTGAAGTAGGACAAATTCTTGTACCATAAGACAATTTTTGTACAAATGATAATAAAGTGAATTTAATGGATTAGACATCGTCAGTACCGTTGTGCGTTGTGTAGATTTTTATCTGGTGCGATAATTATATCTTTCGAGTGATTTCCTCGTAGACCCACTTTTTAATTTCTTTTCGTGTGGGGGAAAACGATACTCAAATGTTTTGAATGTGTTTTCTACTGTGCGAAACTTGTGTTGTTTGAGTTATTGGACTATGTTATGTGCTTATGACTGCTATGTGAATATTATGTGGTTTGATTGTACTTGTATGCATCAAGATGCATGGCAATGTATGTGATTAGCATGGATTTGCTATGTTTGTGATGGTCTTGCCCTAAGTAAATGCTCTAGCTGGTAGGCTTTAGGTGCGGGTGACCTCAATGAGTTGCCTAACTCCAGAGAGCAGGTATATGCGATTGTGATGACTAGCACGGGATTGCTATGTCATGGTGTATGATTAGCGGGGATATTAAGTTATAGAATTGGAATGTTTTGCATATATTCACTGTCATATTGCACAATTGTCCACTACTAAAAATTTTGGCACATCGACTGGGTTTTCTTCAAACCTACGAGCTCACTAACTTTATGTTGACCTTTTCGAGTATCATTTTCAGTTGTGTTGCAAACCAAGGTAAATCGAGAGTAATGGTAACTAGAGACGTATACACGCGGGGTGTTATTTTGAGACTTGTATATTTTAGATCAAAAGTGTAAATTTGGTGAACTATTGTAAATCAAGAACTTGGCAAACTTTGTATGGTATGATCTTGTAACTTGTGCGATGAAACTATAGTTGCATCCCATGTTTTCGCCATTGTCGGGGTGTGACCAAATTGGTATGCATAGCCAAGATTATAGAGAATGCCCGTTTTTATGAAAACAAAAACGTAACTATAACCAAACTAGAGTTTTTGAAAAACCTCAAACATGACGAAAGTTAACTATCCTGAGCGGTTCATAGTTTTTCCTAAAGATTTTTTTGTGGAGAGAGTTAAAGTATCACAAGTTATAAAACACCCAAATTTCCCATTTTTCAAAACTTTTTTTATTTTTTTTATTTTTTTTTAATTTTTTTTTAATTTTTTTTAATAATATAGTTGAGATAATTTTGACTTTCGTTATTTCCATAACTGTTAGGGATCATAGAACAAGATGCATTTCGATTCCGAGAATGCCCCAAAAGGATAAATTCATTGTTCCTGACTTTTTACTTATCCAAACCAAGCTTAAAACAAAATCACAGCTAAATATCAGTAAGGATGCTAAAACTACTAATATTTGCAACTTGTGAACTTTTAACTCCCGAAATTTATTATATCTTAAGTGAATGTGCTATTTTGAATTTCAATCATGGATCAACTTTTGCAACATACTATGCTTTTACGTTCCACCTTAGAATAATGAGTTTAAAGGCGAGATCATCCCATGTAGCGACTTTCGTCTCGGCACATCCTAACCTTGCGGCTAAGTGACCAGGCTTTTGACACCCCACAGAGACTAGTATCGGGACTCACATACCTAGGTTTTCAAAAACTCTCAGGTTTCCCGAATATTCAAAGCTTCTAAATAAAAGTTAGTCAAAGTGCAAAAGCATATTTTAATTTAACAAAAAAGTAAGTCAATTTATTAGCAAATTAAATATTTAGACAATTATCAAATTGCAACCCTCGCCCTTTTAGAAAGGCTGCAACATCGGTTGAGATCCGGGCAAGTGAGCGCAACTTTTATTAGACCGGAATCTTTATTCTTACTATGAACTTTCTTTAGAAGACTACCACATCGGTTGTGAGCCTGAAAGAGGTAGTAAACTTTTATCAACCTATAAATTTTATTATTATATTTTTTTTTTTTCGTTTTATCATTTTTTATCTTATATGTATTTAAAGAAGACTTCTTTTTGAAAAATTCAAGTATAAATTTGAACTAAAACAAAAATTTTTGCTATATATTAACATAAAAAGTTGTTGATATTAATTTTAATCTTCAAAAACAGCACGCAATTACTCATGATTAAACTTATGGAGAAAAAGCAACACGTTACATAATGAGCTCTTAAGATTACTAAATAATCCTTTTTTAGATCCTACCGTGCCTTAACGTCTATCATTTTTCGTTCTCGAAGAAGTAACGAACGGCTTAGCTAAAATTAAGAAACAAGCTAGGACTCAAGACGCCCTCGATTGGTCAAATTTACTCTATTCTTCCCCTCAAAAAGTCAAAATTGTGACTAAAAACACTTATTTTATTATTGAAAAATATAAAAATTTTCATTTTTTGAAAATTTTGGTGGGAAAACAGGGTACGTGAGAACAACGAGTAAAAGTAGGCAGGATCATATCGAAGATATACTACCCCATACAAAAATCAAACATTGTCCTCAATGTTTCCTAGCCTAAGACTTAAAAACCCCATAGTAGAACTCAAAAAGGTCGAATGCATAACTCAAACATGAAGAAAGTATCATAAATATCTTAACCGTTTTTATAAGTGTGCTAAAAGATAAATGTTATTCGATAATAAACTTAGGATATAAGTAAGGAACAAGGCATGATCCACATAACATAATAGATAGAGATAGAGCAAGACTTAATATAAACTAAGCATACTAGTCATATTGACGGGTAATCATAATAACAAGCATGTCTACAACTGATAACATAGAATCCTTTCGGTCTATATACTACATCATCACGAGCACATTAAGAATGGTTTGTATCAAATATGCATATATATGAATTCCTCCCAACCCGGTCGGTCAACATAAGGAAGGGTCTTAAATATAATTCTACTTGGGTTGATTATCAATTTACCATACAATTTCACAAGTATGATATTGACTCGTCATAGACAACCGGTTTAAAATACATCAAGACAATTAACCCTTTCGGCCTATTTCAATTGCAATGATATACCAAAAGATAAACAAGGATCCAAGCAAGATAACATCAAATTCATAAACATTTATATTCATAAGTCATAGAAAAATCATCCAAATATTATTCATGTTTCACATATTAGAACAAAGTACCAATACTAATATTTCGACTAACATAACCAACAACCCAAAACTAATAGTTCCATGATCAACCAACAAGCAAATACTACTGAGATAACCTAAAATATACCAAGTAACTTTTGGAAATCCGTAATATATCACCAAATGGAGTGTTTGGTAACAAGGTTTATGGTGATGATCTTAAGAGAATTTGGTGTGAATCCTCTAAGAATCAAAGTGAGAAGTGTTTAGATTCTGGAAATGAATGATATGTAGGCTAGATATGGTGTTAGAACTCTTGAAATTCGTGGCTATAGTGGTGGTTTGTGGTGGTAAAATGGTGTTGAAATGGTGGTAAGTGGTGGATTAAAGGGGTGTTTGGATCATTAGATCCAAGGATCCTCACCACTCTTTCCTCCTCTCTAAAGGCTTTAGAGATTATGTGTGTGTAAGATATAAGATTGTATGAGAGATATCTCAAATGGAAGAGCCAATGAGGGTATTTATAGGCTTTTCGGGGGCCAAAGTGCGTCGCACAAACTTATTTGTGTGCCGCACATTAGGTGTTAATGTACTTAGTATTTAATTGCCTTTAATTTTTCCACCGACTCAAAAGTGCGTCACACTTTTGGTAAAACCGCCGCACTTTGTGGGCGTTTTTAGCACTTGGCCTTATTTATAGTTGTAGATAATTGAATTCTCTTCGTGTGGCCGCTTGAAAAAAATTAATTACAAAAAAAAAAAAAAAAAAAAAATAAAACCAAAAATTTAAACAGAGTTCATATGGACTAGTTATGCCAAAACAGTGAACATGTTTCAGGAAGCTTTTAGTTTGAGTTGACTTCTTCATTTATGATTCAAATCTTCGTGTATTCTTTCGTTTTCTTCCATGACACGTACTTAGAACCTACAATAGCAAATATACTAGATTAGTTACGAAACAGTCTTATATTTACCAAATTTAGATATTATAAAGCATTGATAAGCGTATAAAAAACATGTATAATTTGAGCGTTATCAAATTCCCCCGCACTTAATATTTGCTTGGCCTCGAGCAAATCTAAGAAAAGAAAAATTATAAACAAGGTCCTAGGTGACAAGACAAGGAAATTTTTACATATAGATATTTTTAAATTTTGATATTTTTTTTTATTTTTAATTAAAAAAACTATTTGGTGTGAAATTTTCGAAAATACTTTTAGTTTTTGTAACAAATAAGTGTAAAAGGCGCAAGCACCCCCCCCCCCCCACACTTAAGGGTTTGCTTGTCCTCAAGCAAAATAAGAAAAAGAAATAACCTTTATAAAACAAAACTTGAATTATGAAAATTATTTTTGGATTTTTAATATGTGAAAGCAGAGATGTTTGACAATACCCAATGATCTTTAAGCTGTAATAACATGACTAAGCACCTCACGAATAAGGAAAAATATAATTCACTCAAACACTCGTATATGATGTAATAGAGGGTAAAAGGAAAATCACACTCAATTGCTCAGACATAATTCATTTCATAGCATAGGCTTGTACAAGAAACAAAACTGCACCGACATTACGTAAGCACCAGATATAAATATCAAAAGATGACTTTTATTCGGTTTGTAATGTACAGGCTTTGGGGTTATAAGGGTATGAATAAGGTATGGGAAATATATACTGAAATTGGTTAGGTATGGGTAATTTATTGGAAATGGTTTTATAATATACATGTCGACAAGTCCAAGAACCCATGTTGCTAGTTACGACATACCACAAACCCGCGAGGTTATCGAATATCTGAACTTCAAACTCGTACAAATGATATAACAGTATGCTCCGTACATCAACTCTTATTCATACTTCTTTCTTTTCACATTTTTTTCTTCTTCTTTTTTTTTCATTGTTTTTTGTTTTTTTACTCACCATTCACATTCAAACAACTAACAATTCCCCCACACTTGAGATAAGCATACACCACAAAAAATACAAAATACAAAGCGGGCCCTCTTCGTATTCGTCAAAATGGCACAATACTTATAGAAAAGTATGAACAAGCTATAAGCAAAAATCAACCAATTATACCAAACAACTAGCAACCAACCATTTGGACTTTTGATAAGGGGTAAGGTTAGGCTAACGGTTATATTTTTGTATTTTTTTAGTGGATGAGAAATATGAATAGAATGGCTCGGTGGGTTAAACTAGGGGTATCTAGCACTAAAGATGAATGCTAACATAAGGGTTTATATCTGGGTGGTTAGCTAATCAGTGTAATTAGCTAAAAAATATGTTAAATGGATAGGCTAATTTGGTTAAATCCTAAGTTGCCTCTTTATCACATAAAAATACATATATCACGCGAACGTGTTCTCACTGCGGTCTCGTAATGATTTCAAGCACAAGTTCTAGAATCAATAAATCACCGGCACACTTATATAATTATTACAAATACACAGTCGTAACGACGGATGAGATACTTGCAATTGCATTCAAACCTTAACTCATGAAAGCTGAAGGAAAAATTTATCTTAGGTATCAAAGATGGATACCTGAATTCCTTAAGATCTAAAGGCGAACCTTACATTTTTTTGGGTGATTGGTATAAATGTGCAAGTAATGTCATCGGTCCTGAGTCGGATCTGCTCTATCAATCGGGACACATCTCTGGTTACAAAACTTTATTTATTTATTAAGTTTTATTCTAATATATTAACATAAGTGGCAAAAGAATTTAAAAACAAAATTAGATTTTTAGATTACAAAGGGCAAAAGTTTAAACTTTTAATAATTAGTCTGATTTTTTCAATTCATTTCCTCCCCACACTTATGTTGAGCATTATGCGTAATTAGAAAATAACTTAAAAGCGGGAAATGCAGGAAAAATAAATATAAGAGAAATGAGACTTTCCGGGGCTCATAAGTGCTTGGTTGAATTCTGAAAGATACGACGCGAAACTGAACGCCAAGCGTGTGAATTCAACCACATATAATATATTGATCCAAATATATCAATCCTCACTTGTAAAATGGCAACCACTAATCTAAGCTCTACCCGTTTATTAGATCTGCAAAATAAACAAAACTACAAAAACCATAAAATACTAAAGCGCACTTTCGTTGGCAACATGGTTGCATTTAGCGTATGCAACAAGCCTTTAAACCCATCGGTATCCCGAGTGGATGAGTTATAGTCTCGTGAGAGTTTCCAACGAACACACCCACAAAGTTCAAAACACATTTTTTTATATTTAATTTTTATTTATTTATAATTTACTAAAACAAGCACACACGAAGCACAAAGAAATAAAAATTAAAATAGAAAGGTAAATATAATAACTAGTATTATTCAAACATTCACAAACACATACGAAAGAAAAAATTAAGGCGAAATGAAAATCTTTTTGGATTTTAATTTTTAGATGAACATATATCAAGCATGCACTTTTTATATAAGGTATAAAACAAATAATTAACAAAATTATATATTTTTTATTTTTTATTTATTTTATATATAGCTTTTAAATTTATAACCAGAAGTGCGTCGCACTTAAAAGTAAGTGCGGCGTACATCGCATCTAATTTTTTATTATTTTTCAAATATTCAAAATATGAGCGGGGTAAAAATTTACAAAAGTGCGCCGCACACAAACACGAGTGCGGCTGTTTTATTAAGACCGAAAACACTTTTTTTTTTATCACACTTTATTAGTTACGAACACATATATAATCGTATAAACAAACACAGGCAAACACACAAACACACAATAAACATATTAACACAAAGAAATAAGAAAATCTTTTTTATGTTTTATAATTTTTTTAACATTTTTATTTAAAATATGATCATACTTATAAACGTTCAAGCAAGCAAAGATGCAAACACAAAATAAAACACATAACAAATATTAACAGAACATAAAAATAAAATGCATCTGATTTATTTTATATAAAATCGATTTTTTTTAAAGATACAACGCAAGAAATATTATCAAACAAACTAGTAAACTAACAAAACACATGTTTTATTTTATGAACAGTAACATGTCAATAATCAAAAGAAGCAAAATCAAAGCGAAAACAATTTAGAAATAAAAATATTTTTAGTTTTTTTGAATGACAACTAAATATTAACAAAATTACAAGGCGTATAATCAGATAAAATAGGATTTCAAATGATCACATACATGAGACTAGTAATTTAAGGGTTTGTTTGGGTTTTGGTTTTGGCTTCAAATCAGATTTTGTTGGTGAAAATATCACAGAAAGTGCGGCGTACTTTCTGGGTTTTTAGAAAAACCGGCGCACAAAATGTATGTGCGACGTACTTTCTGAAGAAAAGCAAATTTTTGGGTCAGTTTGCCAGAAAACTATACGGCGAATTTATAAATTTTTGATTTGTAAAACAGTACGACGATTTTGGTGTGAAACCGGCGCACTTCGGGTATAAACCTGCAAAATAACAAACGGGAACAGGGGAAGTGCGGCGCACTTCATTAGAAGTGCTACGTACTTGCAGCAACAAAAGACATATTTTAAGAGTTTTAAGAGATTTAAACACATGAAAGATGCACAACACTAGCAAACAATCTGCAAACAACTAAAACAAATCCCCGACAACGGCGCCAAAAACTTGATGTGGTGTTTTTACAAGCTTTAAATTTATAATAACTAGAAATACCGATTTTGACTAAAAATACAACATTTAGGAAAGTATACCCTATTCAAGTGTAATATAGTATTAGGCAAGTCCAGGTCGTTCTACGGGATTTGTAGTAATTCATAGATTGTTTATCAAGTAACAAAGCTAATTCATTGTCACTGGTCAAATAGCCAAAACGTGTGTATAAAGCAAGCAAAGAACAAACCATGATCCACATAACATAATAGATAGAGATAGAGCAAGACTTTATATAAACAAAGCATACAAGTCATATATGACGGGTAATCATAATAACAAGCATATCTACCAATGATAACATAGAATCCTTTCGGCCTATCTACTACATCATCACGAGCGCATTAAGAATGATTTATATCAAATATGCATAATTATGAATTCCCCCCACCCCGGTCGGTCAACATAAGGAAGGGTCTTAAACATCACTCTACTTGGGTTTTTTAACAATTTACCACATAATTCTCACAAGCATGATATTGATTCATATGGCCAACACGATTCAAAATACATCAAGATAATTAATCCTTTCGGCCTATTTTAATTGTAATGATATACCAAAAGATAATCAATTATTCAAGCAAGATAACATCGAATTCATAAAAATGTATATTCATAAGTTATAGCAAAATCATTCAAAGATTATTTCATGTTTCACATATGAGAACAAAGTATCAATACCAATATTTTGACTATAACAACTACCAATCCCAAAACTAATAGTTCCATGATCAATCAACAACCAAATACTACTAAGATAACCCAGAATATACCAAGTAACTTCTAGAAATCCGCAACATATCACCAAATGGTGTGTTTGGTAACAAGGTTTATGGTGGTGAACTTTGGAGAATTTGGTGTGAATCCTCTAAGAATCAAAGTGGAAAGTGTTTAGATTCTGAAAATGGATGGTATGTGGTCTAGATATGGTGTTAGAACTCTGGAAATTTGTGGTGGAGAGTGGAGGTTCATGGTGGTGAAAAGGGGTGTTTGGATCATTAAATCCTAAGATCCCCACCTAGTTCTCCTCATCTCTAAGTTATATGTGTTGTAGATATGTGTTGGTGTGTATGTCCCTGGAGTTTTAGGGGGGGGTATTTATAGAAGTTCACCACACATTTTCGGAAGTGCGGCGTACTTGGGGCAGTTTTAGTGCTTGGCCTTTTTCGTGATTGTAGATAATTGAATTCTCTTCGCGTGGCCGCCAGAATCGCATCAAACGGAGCTCGTATGACCGAGTTATGACCAAAACAGTGAACTAGTGTCATGAAGCATTCAACTCGAGTTATTTCTTCGTTTAAGCTTCAAATCTTCATGTAATCTTCCGTTTTCTTCCACGACACATCACATGAACCTACAATGACAAATATATTCTATTTCATACCAAAAGTTCTTATAATTAACCAATTTATATATACAAAAGCACAGATAACGCATATAGATATATGTATAATTTGAGCGTTATCCATGCGTAACACCGGAAGCGTACAGTAATTTTGGAGACGGTATAAAAAATTGGGGTGAATTAGCGACTTAATTGATAATTGACTATCATAAATGAAGTAACGTTTGTCTAGTACGTAAATCGTTAAGGTGTGATTTAAAAGTTATCAGAAAACGGGTGTTTTCGTGAAATTTAATTAAAGTCCATAATGGTCGTGAAAGTAAAGTATTTTGACAAGTCTAAAATGACAAATCATATTTTGAATTTGAGATACTTCTAAACATTTGAGAAGGGTTTCGGTTAAATTTAAACTAAACTCGTATTTTGATCCCGACACGTCCAATAATGTTTAGAATGAATTTTGGGAAGTTTAATTTGGAAATATGCCGTGTAAAAAATATAGGTTCTTGGAAAAGTGTTTTTAAGTTCAATAAAAATACTAAGGAACTTCGGGTAACGTTTTAAATTGATGAACATTGAGTTTTAAGTGAACCCGACATAAAAAGAAGCAAACCCGAACCTCCTTGGATCCTTTGCCGGTTAGAAGCATCAAAGGGAACAAGATGGTATCTTTTAGCTACTTGGTCCTAGTATGAGTACATATATTTTTGTCACCACCTTAAACACACATAGTGCATGCGCTTGAAATCACTTTTTCTCTCTTTTCCTTTTGTCTTGCTCGTCCTATTTCACAAACACACAAACATAAACATTTTTGTTAAACATTAATCAAGAACTTGAAGGTGTAGAAGTCTTGGGTTGATTCTAGTGTTTGGGTTATTGATTAAACTACGTTTAGGTAGTCGGTTCGCATTTCTTCTCGCTTTTTAAAACCCTCTTGGTAAGTTTTCTAAATTTTTATTTAACTTGTACTTTTGAGTGTCAAATAATACATAGAAGCTAGTTGTACAGTGCGTTTGTTAAAAATGGAACACGATAAATTTAAAACGAAAGGAATAGGGTACGTTTGGTTGGCGTGAACAAAAAGGGAAGAGAACAAAAATGGTCACTTTTATATTATGGTTGTGTTGGTAAATTACTTTGTGTTAATTGCTTATTTCGACTACGGTTTCGAAACCATATCTAAAAATAAGCTAGTTTTAGTAGGGTGCTTAATTTGGTATTTGTGGCTCTTGTTGGTCTCCCACGGTCCAACAAAAAAAGGTTAACGGGCTTGGCCCATTTGTGTTATCTTTGGCTTATTTGGTTTCGGCTTATTTGGGTTCGGCTTATTTTGATACGGCTTATTTAGTTTTGGGTTATATTTGATTTCGGCTTATTTTGGTTTGGCTTATTTGGTTTCGGCTTATTTGTTTTGGCTTATATGGTTTGGCTTATTTAGTCTCGGCTTATACTATTTGGTTACGACTTATTTTGCTATCGGGTTTGTATTTTGGGATTATGGTTTTGGTTTATATTTTGACTTCGGGCTTATAAATCCGATTTCGGGCTTATATTGAGGCTTTCGTCCAATAAAGTATAAATACTTTTAATTTAAAATTACCAGACTAGTTATAAAACTCTTAATGGGCCATAAGGCCCAATGATGAATAGATCAATTAGTGGACTTAATAGGGATTGAAAATGAATAGGTAAGACTTGGCAAAGGCTATTGGACTAACATTGGGCTTTTAGGCCCAATGGGTGGAAACTTAGTAGTTTAGACAGCTAGAAAGGATAAATGGGTTTACGGATACTTGCGAGGGCGAAAAATGGTAAAAATAGTCAAATATAGTCATGATTGGTTAAACGACTCATGATTATGGATTTTTGGCATTTTGTCGGAATTTTGAGAAATTTTGGAAAATGTTGAAATTAAGGTTTGAAAACCTTGGGAACCTCTTACAAACGAACGGGTCATGTCGGATTTTATAAAAAAATAAATCACACTTAGAAAATATTGTAGAAAGACTTATTTTGTGTCGATCCGACTAAGGGACAAAAGGTGACTTTTTAATGAACATTAAGTGTCAAGATTAAACGATCGAACGTGGACATACTAAGATGGCAAGATTTTATACTTACCCCAGTTAGCCTGATAAAAAGTCAAAAATAAAAAAGTATTACTATTTTATTATCACATATATATTTTAACGTTATAAAGATGTTTATTTTTTATTTCGGATCTTTCGGTTTTTACTCATTTCTCATCGGATTTCCTCGAACCATTTGGATAGT
>BQNB010078952.1:0-23583 GCA_026074375.1 Tanacetum coccineum
CAGAAAGATGGACAGATTCCAGGAATGTTTGTTGTTTTCTAAGTAAAGGCTTGCTTGTGTCTTTTAAAAATAGATACTAACTTGTTTTTGTTTTGTTCAGAGAGCTGAGATGATATAATTACCGAAAGAAAAGAGGATTCTTTCAATAATACATATTCTAAGTAATCAAGAAGAGGTTTGAGTTCAAGATCTGTAGGAGGTTCTTCAAGAGATGTTTTGATCTTATAATCGGTGTTAAAGGTGATTTTTTCAAATGGTGGTTCTTCGATGTCGGATTCAGATTCAGAGTTTTCATCGGTGGTCATTGCCATGAATTCATAGAATTCAGCAAAGAGTTTTTCTTCTAGGATGGTTCATTCGATGGAATGGAGGATTTCACTATCTTCATCAAGAAGAGCATCAAAATCTTCTTCTAAGATTTCATTGATGACATCAATACTGAAACATGTATCATCATTTGAGTAAGAGTGTTTCATTACAAAATCGATATTAAAGATCATTCGTTTAGTTCCAACTCCAAGATTAAGTTATTTCTGTTTAACTCGAATTACTACATCGACCGTATGAAGAAACGGTCTTCCTAAGATAAGGGGAGGTTAATTTACCAACTTTAACCAGCATATTTTCAGCTATTCCAACAGGATATTGGAATGATCGGTCGACTAATCTTATACTTATTTTAGTAGGTTTGAGAGTTTTGAGAGATAACTTCGCGTATAAGGAATATGGCATAATATTGATGCTACCACCAAGGTAGGCTAGAGCATTACATGAGAAAGCTTTGTTAAAGTTACACGGAATGACAAAACTTCCAAGGTCTCTAAGTTTTGGTGGAACTTTGTTTTGAAGTATGGCGGAACTTTCATTGCTTAGGAAAGCGGCTAAAATTTGTTCGATTTTGTGTTTGTTACTCACGAGTTCCTTGAGAAATTTGTCATAGTTGGGCATTCCAGCTAAAACATCGACAAGAGGTACGTTGATTTGAATGGCTCAAATCATGTTGAGGAATTTTCCATATTGAGATTCCATTTTCTCTTTTCTAAGGCGTTGAGGATATGGGATTTTTGGTTTGTACGGTTTAGGTATCGGTTTTCTTTGACTGGTTTTGGTTCTTGAGTTTTAGGTTGAGGTGTAGGTTCATCATCTTCATCATTGCTATCGAAGTTGATAGGAGTTTCAGAATCATTAGGGTGATCATTTGGGTTGATAGATGGGTTATAGGTTTTACCACTTCATGTAAATACGGCATTTACATGTTCGTTTCGAGCTTGTGGTGGTTGATAAGGTTTAGATGAGCTACCTTTTGGGTTAGGTTAAGTGTTACTGGGAAGATATTCATAAGGTCGACCAGATTGCTTGTCAGCAAATCTATCGAATTTAGCTTTGAGATTTTAAATTGATGCTTGATGATTTTTAGTTATTGTTTCAAGTTTGTTTTTGAGATCCATAAAAGTATCTTTGACAAAAGAATTGGTCGAGTGTTGACCTTTTATGAAGTCGGTTAGTTGTTTTTGAAGGTCGGGTTTATTATCAGAGTTGGATTGATAGTTGTTTTGGTTGTAATCGTTTCTTTTGTATGAACGCCAATTAGCGCGGTTTGAATCATGGTCGCGATAATCATTATAAAAATGAGTACAACAAAAGGTTTGCATGAATTTGGCTTCTTCGTCATGGGTCATGGGTATGCCATCATAGTTATGATTAGGGTTTAGTTGTTTTGAACGAGATTGAAATTCTTTATACTGAGCATCCATTTTCATGGTCATGGCATCCATTCGGGCTATAATTTTGTCAGTGTCAGAATTACTGCTACCTTCATTGGCGAAAGCAACGATTTTCTTAAGAGATGGTTTTGTTTTTTGGTTTTTAGCCTAGTCGAGCTTGAGTAAGACTTTGTCTTCGAGAAGCTGATAAGCTTGGTTTTATGTTTTATAGAGAAAAATACCACCAGTTGCGGCATTTAGAACTTCTTGGGTAGTTTCGTTAAGGCCGTGGTAAAAGATATTGATGATGTTGCCTTTGGACAGATTGTGACCATGGTAGTTTCTGAGCATTTCCTTCATACGAAGCCAAGCATCGATTAGAGATTCATTTTAATGGTGAGTAAAAGCTCGGATTTCTCTGAGGAGTCGATCAAAAAGTGCTTGGGAAAGAATCGGCTAATGAAAGCGGTTCGAAGTTCATCTCACGTTTCGATAGTTCCTTCGTTTAATTCATCTAGCCATGTTTTTGCTTCTCTAGTGAGTGATAGGGGAAACATCATCAGGCGAACAACTTCATTCTCGGTGTCTCTGTATTTAAACATATCACATATTAAGAGGAATTCATGAATATGTTTGTGAGGATCGATTTTGATTCTACCATCGAATTGGTTTCCTTTGACAAGAGTCAAGTGGTTACCTTTAATGGCAAATTCGTTTGTAGTTTCAGGAATGGTGATTGCGGAACCGAGAGTCGGAGCAACAACATGTTCGGCAGCCCATATTGGTTCACCATCTATTGGATCGTAATTTGGAAGAATATCAAGAAAGTGACAAAAATGGTTGATGTTAAGAAAAGGTGGAAAGACTATTCTTTGGGGTCGTTCGTTTTGAATGAAACTCTCCTGTTTCGTCGATGAAGTCTTCGATTCAAGGTTTATTTTGGTTCAGGTAATGGTTCAACAAGTTCAGAGTTGGAAGCACGTGTATGCATCAATGGAAAATTTATTTGGGTCAGTTTGCCAGAAAACTATACAGCGATTTTTGAAAAGGAGGGAATGTTAAAAATTATTTTAAAAGTTTGATTACAGAACAACTTTGAAATCCCCGGCAGCGGCGCCAAAAAGTTTGATGTGTTTTAAAAGCTTTAAATTTATAAGAGTGAAATTACCGGCTATTAGATGGAAACACACGGGTAAAAGTATAACCCACGTATGTAGTATAATCTTTTTAGGTAAGACCAGGTCGTCCTTAGGGATTTGCGTAGTGTTCGAATAATCAGATGAAAAATAATCTTTAACAAATTTAAAGTAAACTAAACTGAATTCAATAATGAGAAAGATGACTACTCGGATAATTTCATATAACTCATAAGCAATGGTGATAGTTACAATCTCAAACTTAGTACTTTAATTTATAAAAGGGTTTTCGCGTCAGAAAACGTTTTCACAAATTAACTTGTTTAACTTAAGACTTATATTTAGTTAACTTGATTAAATGTGTCACTCAAATAATCCAGTTACTATTATATAAAATCTATTTTGTTTATCAAATAACGTAAGTGGATTTCTCGTCACAAACGATAAAGACCGTAGACAAATCTTTAAAACTATATAGTTCATAACGGGTCTTTCGACCTATACCGGTGTGAGTATATAATCAAAGTTGATAATATTGGACACGGTATGATTTTAACATAAGCTTAAGATTAACAAGATCATAATTATACCAAACCCTTATTCATTATATTATTTTCACCGAGTAGTCATGAGAGATTTAGCCTCGCATGGCTATGAAGTTCATAACAAAAATCAAGTAAATAAACAAGAAACATACTATGTCCGAGTAAGAATATGGATCAAACTCTACCCGTACAAGTATAGAATCTTAGTACAACCTTTATTTCTTTTAAATATTATGATGTTCTTCTTCATTCTTCGTGGTTTGTGTTGATCCCTTTTTAACAGATCTTACTTAGCTTGTTAAAGCTTAGTTGTATTGGATAGATCTAAGACAACTATGGTAGAAACTAATATTGAGAATATCACAAACTATGCGGAATCTAGCTTGTAATACTAAGAAGAACAATGAAACAGTAAAACAAGATCTTTACTAAACTTTCAATATATTGAACATAATCAAAGTTACAGAAAAACCTTAAAACTATGAATACTAACTATGAGAGATGATTTCTAGATCTATATCTCTAACTATGCCTTAAGATTTCTTTTATACACCAAGAAACCCTAATGGGCTTACAAAATGCGTCAAGCAATCAATGCATATCTATTCCTAATATATCTCATGCATATCACTTTAGCAGTACTAACTATATAACTAACGGTACTAACTATTATAACTAACAGTATTAATAAACTGATAGTACTAACACTTTGTACTGGCAGTACTAACTATAACACTAGCAGTACTAATGACTTGGACTGTTTTATCTAATCTTAAGCAGCAGCACAAACTTAAACCAGCAGTATTAAGTTGTAGAAGCCTCTAATTCCTAACAATTCTCCCCTAAACTTGATATTCATCTTATTAATCATCAAGTTTCTTCATTATCAGCATCTTGATCACTAGGAGGATGTATCTAAACACTTCTTCACTCTTCTAGCTGCGCCTTGATGAATCTGATAAGCTCAAATGCCATAGTACTTTCATGATCAACTTCTAGTCTTCTATTTAGCATCCTTGAAAGCATTTCCTGAGTAAGAGGATATTTCTTTTCAACCATCATGTGAATAGCAATTCCAGTATCCATCAATAATATATGAACTCCACATGAGTTAAATAATCTCCAGCTTATCAAGGTGTAGTTTTGTTGATTCCTCTAGATTTCATCATCTTTACAAGGCTTAAATAAAGTCTTCAGATCTCCCCAAAGCAACAAGTCATATCCTTCTGGTCTTGTTGTTTCATACCTTTCTTGTACCAATCTGTAGAGATCTACCACATCTTGTCTGTCAAAGTCATCAAGCATTTCACTGAATATCTTGTAATTCTTAGATCCTCTATCAGCTCTGATGATTTGATAATACATCATGTTTTCTGTTAGGATGTGTGTCTTCCAGTCAACTATTAGATATTTAGTAGCCAAAGATTCAACATTAATAGCAATATCATCCCTTGGAACTATATCCAAACAAGCTTTAAGCTCCTCTGTCTCAACATCATCCTCTAGTTTATGTTTCTTAATACTCTCTTCATCATATTCTGCTCTTGTTCTCTTCTTACTACTTTCTGCTTGCTTTTGATTGTCATCATCCTTCTTTCTACTGTCTTTAACCACCTTAGAATCCATAGGAACAAAGTCATTTATCCATTTCTACTCCTTTTTATACAGCTTCTTAATTTCTTTAAAGCTCTTGCTCTTTAGCTGATTGTGAGTATACCTTCCCATGTGTTTCAGATAAGTTACCATCTTGTTTCTGAGTTGAGTTCTAGTTGGTGGCTTGTTTCTAATTTGTTTAGCTCTCTGTGCAGCAAAGAACCTCTTCCTTTCTGCAATCAAATCTACCAACATTCTAGCTTGCTTATCAACAATAAATTGTTCTCTTTCTTCTTGTTGAAGTCTTTTAGCTAACTGAGCATCTGCATCTATCCTTGCTTGAATATCTTCCATTTGTCTAATCAATGCATCATCCTTGGCCTCTTATTCTACAGCTCTTTCCCTAGAAATCCTTTGCTCTCTCTCAAACTGTGCTTATTGTTCTTCAAACAATCTTTGAGCTATCTCTGCATCCCTTTGAATCCGAGCCTTTATAGGATTCTTTAAAGGCTGTTTAGGCTCCATCATAATTGCTTTGCCCTTATCTTTGGATGAAGGTTGTGGTGTTGGTGCTGGAGATGACCTTCTTGGTTCTTCTTGAACATCATGAATAATCAATAAGGTTGTTCTTGGTCTTGTTCTCCTAATAGCCACAAGTGTATCAGCAATAGTTATCATCTCATCTTCAAAAATATCCCTAGCAGTACTTGTAGAAGGACCAGCAGTACTAACATTTGAAGGTCCAGCAGTACTAACATCAATACCAGCAATATTAACTGTATCCCCAGCAGTAGTAATTTGTTCAACATTATTCCTCCCCTGAGTGTCAGCATCACCTTCAACATTCTCCATTGCATTATCCACATCAAGCTCAGCAAAGTTACTATCATCAAACATTGGCTTTGTCTTGTCACTTTTCCTCCCCTGTTTGGATACATACTCCTTATCCAAACTCTTTCTCTTGGAGGTACCAATCTTGAAAAGCTTCATCCCTGAAGTTCTTGCCCTTAGTGCCTTTTCTAATCTTTTGACTCTCTTTTACAGCTTTTTGATCACCAAGTCTTGAGCAGTCTTTGAGTGTTCCAAGGCAAGAACCCTATTTGACAATTGGGTACAAATAGCCATCAATTCATTTATGTTAGGTCTACCCCCATCACTTCCAGGTGTGTAACCTCCTGAGAGAGGTGAATCATGAGGTGTTAGTGGTACATTATCCGTCAATTCCTAATGTTCAAGTCTTTCCTCATCACTTCCGGGTGTGTTAACTCCTGGGAGAGGTGAATCAAAGGAATGTTTAGATGCCCTCTCAAACCTAGTCTGAGCAATGACGCCCCTATGACTTCTTGGCACCTGGGTCTGTCACATGAACTAATTTCCTAAGAAAGAGCATCATTAGACATTGCCGTGGATTAGGTCTTAGGTATGTTACCACTAGCCTGTGCTGCATCTAAGCTAGCAGCAGTAGTGGTAGCCCTCATCACTTTGTCATCCCACTCCTTAAAGACAGCCTCATCTGCTACATGTGGTATAGGCATACTAGTCTGAGGTAATTGAGTGTCCTCTTGTAAGGCTTGCCTAGGTGATTGAGTATTTTGGGGTGATGATGATTCAGTAACAGGGATTTGTTCTTCAATTATGGGTTGAGTAGTAGAAGGTGCTGGTTAGGGTTCAGTGGGTTGTCCTGAACCTTCACCCTCTACTACTGGTGGTACCAACATAGTTTGAAATAAAGGAGTAACTGTCCCTGAAAAACTTTTGCCTTTCCTTCTCTTGTTAGCAAAAACTTTTTGAGTATGTTTAGGTGTTTCATAAGTATCATTAAAAGGTTCTGCAAGATTTTTAATTTGGTTATTCAAAAACAGTTGTAAAAACCTTAGATACATTAAAAATTTCTTAGAAGTAGGATCCAAGTTCTTTAACATACCATCAAAAATTAATTTAGAAAAAATAAACTTTTGATTATTTGCCAAACATATAACTGCTGAAGCAATATTAGTTAAAAACTTATTCCAAGCTATTTCTTGATAATCTGAGAGGTAGAACTTGTTCCCAGTCATACGTCTAGAGCATCTACTGTCAAAAAATCCTTTGATCCTGTAAAGCATATTGTGGATTACCCTGCACTTAAAATAAGAGAATTAGTTTCTCTTGGGGACCCAAACCATTACTAACTTGAGTCTGCCTTGTGGATCAACATAGTTAAATCTTTTAAGCATGTATGATCCACTGTCTTTGGAGGTATGGTCAATAACATTTCCTGTTGGTCTCCAAATCCAGCATGCTGAGGACTTAACAATATTTTCCCCATTTCCCTCAATAGCACTAACTACTACCTTTGGCCCAGTAGTAGTTACATTGTTAACCCTAGCAGTTTAAACTTTTTCATTAAAATTATTAGTTTTAGCTGCTAATTTTTGGTTAAAAAGCCTTCTTACAGGTAAATGTGCTTTAAAATAAGATTATGTTGTAGATAATGCATCATTCACTTTTAGTTTAGGGGCAACAGTATTAACAGGCCTGGCAGTACTAATTGATGCTACTGCTCTTTGCTTAGCAGCATTAACTGGAACTTGTCCTGACTTTGTTGTAATTGATATTGGAACAAAATTCCTTTTAGGATGTGGGTGAGTCAATTTATTTTGGTGGTTCACCCTCTGAGCATTGTTCCATACTGGTCAAATTTCCCTTTGACGAGTAACCCTTCCCTTATTATTTAACACTGGTTTTTCTACCATTTTATTGTCATGAAAATTACAGTCTTTGATTAAATGGTTGAAACTCCCACATACAAAGCAAGCTTTCTTTATAAACTCAAAACCATCCCCTAGTCTCTGAGTCATTAACCCATTCTAATTTCTTTTATTATCCCTAGGACTCTGACTGAACTTCCTAGGTTTTTCAACAGTTGTATTCCTAGCACTAACAAATTCAATTTTTCAAAGCTAGGTTTGACTATTTTCTTTACTTCTTTAGGCTTAAACACATTTTCATCTTCACTATCTGATTCCCATTCCTCAGTGAGAGGAGAACTAGACCTAAAAGTTTTATGTTTTTCCAAACTATCCTTACTAGTTTTAGACGTAGTTGTTTCATTTTCAGGCATACTAGTAATAGTTTCACTCACCGTAGACTTAAAGACAGAATCATCTAACCCAGCAAATGATAAGTCAGCTCTTAGGGGCATGTAGTTCCCAGTGTAGGGAAGGGGAACTGCATGATATCCCTCACCCTTTTTAAACCTATCATTTACTTGATTATTAACCCCATCACTTTCATGACAGTCAAACACACTATCTAACACATTATCAATCACTTCACTCTCATTCATTTGACTACCATAACCAAGACCAGTTTTGTCTTTAGCACTTATTTGACTGTTTATCAGTTTAGTTAGCTTCTTGGATGATGTTTCAAACTTTTCTAATTTGAGTTTTAAATCATCTTTTTCTTTTAAAGCCTCTTCTAACTGATTTTTAAGCTCTGTAATAGAAATATCTCTTACCTTAACATCATATTTCAAAAATGCAATGTGTTCTTCATAAACAACTTCATACTTTTGATGAACAACTATCCTAGCTTCTAATGATTCTAATCCTATTTGATAACCTATTATTTCTAGATTAGTTTTATTAAGAACCTCACGCTGTTGATCATACTGTTTTTGAAAAGATTGATAAGATTGCAAACATTCTTTAGAGCAAGTATGTACTACAGTATCTGAGCTTGATGAACTGGATGAACCTAAAGATGAATGGGCCATTAGAGCAAAGTCTGTGGGTCCTTCTTCAACTTGATAGCTCTAATCATAACCCATCCCATCAGTAACAATCAAGGCATTAGTAGGAGTCTCCACTGGTACAATCCTTCTTGTATTATCTCCATTTCTATTCTCCTGATTCCTTGGTTCCCTGCATTCTTTAGCAAAATGACCTCTCCTATGGCAGTTTTAGCATTCAACTTTTGTCCTGTCAAAGCCAACAGTCTCTTTTTCATTCAAGTCCATCTTCCTTCGTGTCTTCCTTATAAACCTCTTAACTCTCCTGGTAAGCATTGCCACTTGCCATTTGAGACCTATTTCTTCAAGATCATCAGCATCAATTTGTTCCAAATCTTCATAGTCCAACTGTGGGGCATTAGATTAGTTGGAAAAAAAAGAAAACATGACATCATCTGCATATGATACAGTAGAAGCTTGATCTTGTAAACTAATAGTAGAAACATCATGAGTAGTATTAACTGTTTCATTAGTGCTGCTAGAGTTATCAGAGGAAACAAAGGCCACATTCTAGGAATTTGAGCTTGAACTTGATTTGCCTTTGATCTCTGATTCATACACCTTCAGATTATTATACAAATCATCCATGCTCAATGTGTCTAGATCAGATTTGTTTCTCATGATTAAACCAATATTGTTCCAAGCTGATGGTAAACTTCTCAACAACTTCAGATTTGCATCCTCCTGAGAGATAACTTCACCATGAATTTCAAGTTGACTAATGAGCTTCTGAAACCTATCATAGGTTTTATCCAGTCCTTCTTGACTTGATGCAGCAAAGTTTTCATAATTCTGCTTGAGAATGGTCTTTTCCATCTTCTTTGATTCCTTGTTGCCTCCAAACCTATTCTTGATAGCTTCCCATAAGGACTTTTCATCCTTGATTCCATGAAACTTCAATAGGTGCTCATCAGGAATGGCCAACAGCAGAGTGATTTTTGCTTTTAATTCATTTTTCCTTGCTAGTTTTTGTTCAGCAGTCTTAGGAGGAATATGACCTTCAGTAACAACACTAGCTGATGCAATTGCAACAGTTGCATCACCATTTACAATAACCTCCCAAAGAGCATAATCAGTGTGAGTGAGATATTACTCCATTCTCATGCTCTAGAGATCATAGTCTCCTATTTTAAGCATAGGAAGTTTTAGTGTAGACACTGTTTGGGTAGTTTCTGAGTGTGATTCCATCTTCTCTTTAACTATGAGATCTTTTGTAGATATAGTGTTCTTCTTATTCAGAGTTTCTCAACAAGTTCTGATACCACTTGTTGATCCCTTTTTAACAGATCTTACTTAGCTTGTTAAAGCTTAGTTGTATTGGATAGATCCAAGACAACTATGGTAGAAACTAAGATTGAGAATATCACAAACTATGCAGAATCTAGCTTGTAATACTAAGAAGAACAATAAAATTGTAAAAAAAGATCTTTACTAAACTTTTAATATATTGAACACAATCAAAGTTATAGAAAAACCTTGAAACTATGAATACTAACTATGAGAGATGATTTCTAGATCTATATCTCTAACTATGCCTTAGGATTTCTTTTATACACCAAGAAACCCTAATAGGCTTACAAAACGCGTCAAGTGATCAATGCATATCTATCCCTAATATATCTTATGCATATCACTTTAGCAATACTAACTATATAACTAACAGTACTAACTTTTATAACTAACAGTATTAATAAACTGACAGTACTAACACTTTATACTGGCATTACTAACTATAACACTAGAAATACTAATGACTTGGACTGTTTTCTCTAATCTTAAGCAGTAGCACAAACTTGAACCAGTAGTATTAAGTTATAGAAGCCTCTAATTCCCAACAGTTTGATCTTCTATCTTTAACTTCGAGTGTTTGTGAAGTGGAATATGATTGAGGGAATTGAGAGGAATGATAATGATTTGATGAAGAGATGAATGAATTGAGCCAAAATCCGTCCTCTATTTATAGGCTGAAAAGGGGTCAAAGTGCGGCGCACAAGAAATATTATGCGGCGTACTTTGGTTAAGTCGGTGGGAAAATCATAAATGATGCTTGGATGTGCGGCGCACTAAAGAAATTATGCGGCGTACTTGGTGAGTTAATGCAATCTTCATTTAATAGTCTTTAATTCTTGTACTTGATAAGAAGTGCGGTGCACAAAGGGGATGTGCGGCGTAGTTGAGGTCTTTTTAAGCTTTGGTCCTTTCTTTTCTTCTATCTTGCTTTCTAATAACTATAAACACTTGAACTTTGTTCTTTTTGAGCTCGGGATGAATTCAAGTGAACCTGCAGATAATTCATGCTATTAAGTATCGAGAGTTCATGAAAAATGATAAAATCTATATAAATAACGCCGCCAAAAAAATGTATAATTAAGGTGTTACTAGTCTTACTGATGAAAGGAGGAATTTTGTCTTTGAAGGATCTCTTATCCCATCTATTATCCTTCGAAAGGAGCTCTGGACACTCACTAGGGATAATTGTATATTGCACATAGAAAAACTAACCTTTCTAGTTTTTGATACGAGTTATAGGCTTTTCTATGATCGTAAGGACATCCGCCTCTGGCCTCTTAGCGAAGGTCAGACATTCCCCACCAGGATACAGATTAAAAAAGCCCCTAAACAAGTCTACAGAGGGCTCACCGCCGTATGTTTTACACCTGATGGCAAAGGTGGTGAGTTTGGCACAGCCAAAAGGATTCAACCTAGACAAGTGGACACGAAAATACTGAAGCACATCACAAAAGAATTTTGGAAGAGGAAGTCTAAGGTTTGTAAGACTGAAAGAATGAATGTACAAATCGACGAATCCATGTGAAGCATCATATATGGTATAGTTATTTTTCGGGAGCATGACTTTATATTCAAAAAGAATATCATAGTCGGTAAGGAACTTCGTGAGCTCATTTTTTGTGAGAGTGCACGTTCGTGTACGGAGAATATTTTTGGCACTTATATTTGAAAGTAGGAGTAAGAAAACCTTACCTTCTTGGATGATCAAATGATGCAGAGAAGAAGTAGAAGGACGATGAAAATGGTAAAAGAAGCTAGGGCTCTTTAATCCGGGTTTTATAGGTAGTAAAATTTATTTATGATCGTACACGTATAGGGGTAAAAAACCCTTATTCGGATTTTAGTTGGGAGTAAAAATTGGCTGATGGGACAATCATGGTAACCAAGGGATGACTCTTACTTGATCTACATTTAAACAACAACTAACCTTATATCAAGTGAGATTAGCAATAAATGCGTATGACACACGTATAAATCAGGCTTCGATCATATGGCTTTGATAATGCTATAATTTAGAGTCGAACGCAGTGCATCCATAGATGTATACATCATATTCAACTAAGGGGCTTTATGATGTACCCTCCGATTCCGCTTGAAGGCCTTTCCTCCGAGCTCGAAAGGGATCTACTCCCAATGACACCTAGAAACCTTCGAATAGTTTCTAGTGGTGTAAAAGCATCTTTGTGATGGTTACCATAATGAGAATTCGCTACTCGAAGGCCAACACCCTTGGGGGTGTCCCCTTCGATGAAACTAGGGCAGAGTAGGCATCTGACTAGGTCAAACCCCACGTTCTCCACCCTATTAAGGCTTTCCCGCCAAGATAGGAATCACGGTACACAAACCCCTAGAATCTACTTAAATCACGGGACACCCCCACGATCAGCGGCTAATTGTGTAAATATGGGCACGACCAAGCTTTGATAGAGATCAAAGAGTTTTGAGGGTGGATGTTAGATTGTCAAGCTGTATATAACCTATGATAAAACAAATGAAAAAACTATGTTAGGTGAAGCACAAGGGGGTGTCCCTACGAATCAACTCTGGCATAAGAGTAAGTATGTGCTTTTGAGTAATTGGTATGCGTAAAATATGTAAGTAGGTGTTGAGAGGGTAAATCAAACCTGAGGACCTTGCCATCTATTTATAGGTAATGGAAATAGGATAGAACAAGGCTCTACATATAAATCGGTGATTATGGGGGTGTCCCACGATTTAAGGGGGATTCCAAGGTTAGTGTACCACGATATCTACCTTGGCGGGAAAGCCTTGGTAGAGAGGAGAACGTGGGTTTTAACCTAGTCAGATGTTACCTCTGCCTTAGTTCTGTTGAAGGTGGCACCATGGAGGGTGTTGGCCTTCGCGTGGCGAATTACCATACTGGTAACCATCGCGGAGATGATTTTACGCCACTAGAAACTATTTAAAGGTTTCTATGTATAATTAGGAGTAGATCCCTTTCGAGCTCGAAGGGGAGGCCTTCGAGCCGGAGGGGAGGGTACATCATCAGGCCTCCCAGTCGAATGTGATGTATACATCTATGGATGCATTGCTTTCGACTTCATTTCATAATGTTATCAAAACCCGATTATTACGCATGCTGCATGCATTTTATGCTAATCCTACTTGATAGGGAGTTAGTTGAGGCTTAAATGGGTTAACACATATTGTCGTGCCTTTGTTCAACATGATTGTAATATCACACCCTATCTATAATTTGAAATCCAGGTGACTTATCACCCCTATACGTGAATGATTGCAAACAAAACTCACAACCTATAGATACTTGAATTGAAAACCGTAACTTCTTTTACCTTTTCACCGCTCTTCCATCTATTCTCTGCGTTAGTATTTCATCAAGAAGGTAAGATTTTTACACATTTTTTACTTTTCAAATATGAGCGCTAAACACATTATTCGCACATAAACGTGTATCCACACAAAGTAATAGCTCTTTAACTTCCTTTCTACCTATGATATTCCTCCCGAATATAAGGTAATGCTCCCTAAACGTAACTAGACCATATATGATGCTCCTGATGGGTTCGTAGGTTTGTATACTCACTGCTTTAGTCTTGCAAACCTTAGGTTACCTCTCCTAAAGTTCTTTTGTGACATCCTGCGGTACTATCATGTTCATTTATCTAGACTCAACCCTTTTGGTTGTGCCAAATTTATCACATTTACTGTTATGTGAAAAGCTTATGGTAGTGAGCCCACAATAGAACTGTTTAGGGGTTTCTTTAACGTGTTTCCTGGCGGTCAATGGTAAAATTTTGCCAAAAGACCAAAGAAACACATTCCCAATCTACAACCTAAGGTCATCACCCGAATCGAAGACAAAAAAGGTCGATTCTTCTTTGTGCAAGACTCCATTGTTCCTAGCGATTGTCCAGAACTTCTCCCTAAAGATAATAGCTGGGATAAGAAATCCTTCAAAGACAAACTTCCTCTACAATCAATGAAAATTGCATGTTTTAGCGACTTGGTAGGTATCATATCAATGTTCAAACTTTCCCGAATCCTATCCTTTTCCTAGCTGGTCTCAAAATTTCATAGGAGCACGGTCAATAGCGGCCTACGATTATTGTTGGCTGAAAGGGTATTGACCATTATGATGCTTTAATATATTACTTCCTCACTGCTGATATATGATTTATTCTTTTCTTTTGGAGAAATAGATTTCAAGAATTTCATGTATGTTGAGGATGATAAGGAATTGTCCTTCCTCTATCGTGAGCTATCCCCTGGTTTTGGTACCGGTTCTCCTTCTGTTTTGATAAATAATGAGCCACCTCTTGTGGAAGCTAAGCCTTTAGACGTAGAGAATCCAAAACAACTAGTCGAGAATACTACCGATTCTAGGAGGTCTCCACCCCATGAAGAAATGCTTGTGGTTGGTAGCGGGAGTGTTGCAGAGAGAATGAAGAGTAGGAAGTGTATAACGAAAGGATCCACGAAGCCTCCTATGAAGCGTAGGTTAGTCCAGGCTGGTTCTTCCTCCAGTGCTACTCGCCAAAATACTTCCCTTTCCAAGGCTGACTCTACTTCCCTCATTGTTTCTGATGATGAAGGAGGTAATTATTATTATAATTATGCGTTTGTATTTCTTCTTTACTATTCCTTATTGTTCATTGTATCTTTATAGGCCTCTCGGACGTTCTCGAGCTGCAAAATGCTACTGCTTGCCACTTGAAGATATCTAATATTACTCCCCAAGCCTGGAGGGGCCATCTTGATAACCAGGTAGATGCTGAGCTACTCGATTTTCATAATCGTTGCTACGTCAGGTAAGCAATTGTGGATAATGCTGTCAATCGAAGAGCTCAAGAGTTGTTAAAGGTTGTTAAGCAGATAAAGGGAGAATGTGGGTACTAAAGGAAAGGGAGAAGGCCATAGAAAAAAAATATAAAGAATTGAAAGCTAAGTGTGAAGCTATGATGGCATATTTTGACAATAATCTAACTGTTAATGTTCTTCTCCAAAAAATTATGTCTTTGTCTAGTGAAGTGAAGGAGCACAAGACTAATCTGGATAGGATGATGCGGGAGAGCCAGAAATAGGCTGGATATCAAGAGAACCTTACGACTTTGAAGTCAAAGGTTGCTTCTCTGGAAGCCGAGAAGGCTAAGCTAGAGGTTACCAAAGCCTCACTCCGCCAAGAGGTTAAAACTGTAAAGTGTGATAGGATGGATGTTGTTTCGAAGGTGGAGCCTTATGTGGCTATGGAGCTGGTGCAAAGTGATGAAATGGGTAGGCTCGCTATAAAGCTTGTGTCTTCTGTCGTCTTCTACGGGAGATGTGTTGCCTTTGAAGAGGTTGCGGACATGAAAGAGCCTTTCGATTTGACAAAGGTGAAAGGTTATAGGCCCTCGTGTAAGAAAGAGCATACCAAAGTCGGAAATGACCTTGGAACTGCTACATTTCCATTCTTATCTAAAGCCATAGTGAATCCCTTTGCACAAATCGAAGCTTTGCTTTCGAAGAAACCACGATCTCTCCGCCTTCCAACTCTAACGAAGACTCACTTCCTGTACCATCAATCCCTTCTCAGAAAGCCACTCATTCTTCTGATCTTGTATCCAAGACATTGTCTCCTCCCCCAGGCACTTGAAGGTCACCATGTTGGTGCTAATTCGATTCCCAGGGTAGCATGTACCCTGTTAAACAATTTGGTTCCGTGTTCCTTAGGCTTCGGCCTTTTAAACAATTTACTCTTGTCTGGTGTGACGGTTTGTGTAGGCCGTCGTTGAACAATATTATCAGTCCTTGTGACTGTTTCTGAATATTTACCCTTTTCTAGGGGTGTTAATTATATGAGGTTGTATCCCCCCTAGTTTTGTTATTACTTGTTTGTTGTATTTGATCTTTGACCCCTTTCTTTGATTTATGGGGAAGATTATGAAGAACCATAGTCTGACCCCTTATGTATATATAACTATCGTGTAAATAGTTTTTATACTCTATGCTTTCATACAAAAGCTAATAAGAATAGAGGAGAGGAACTAGAGAGTATTTTCATCATTTTCTAAATTTTCATTTCAAAAGGGAAAATAGAAATGGGATGGAGAAGTGAATTACAACAAATGTAAAGTCTTGTATAAATACCCCTCCTAGATGGGTATTTATACTTATTTCTTATCCTATTTAATTTTCCTAACTTTAGTCAAACCTTGGTCACCATTATTTAACTTTGACCAAGATAGATTTTATTACATTATAATTACTAATAAAACTAATCAAAACTATACAAAGACTAATTCATTAATAATAAACACTTTTCTTGAACCTAACAATCTCCCCCTAAGGGTTGATTATTGGAGATGCTTCATCGTCGGTAGAATTGGTCTTCCATTCACAAAAGATTATTTTTGCCAAAATATCTTTTTGCCATGTGTCTCCCCCTTTATGAGGATCAACATTACTATGATGTTCATCGTGATATGCGAAAAGTTATTGTTTTTGAAACTTGGCTTTCAAAATTTCTCATATTTCTGGATTGGCTGCTTGATCTTGAGGCTTTGATTTCATAATCAGATATAATTGATGTTGAAGATCAGCAAATGATTTTCCAGCAGTTGACATGCTTGTTGTAGGATAAAGATTGAGAGTTGTATTCTGCATGTTCCTTCGAAATAGTTCTTCAATCATTTTTGGTCCATGAGTTGCAAATTCTTTGGCGATCATTTCTTTAGCATTTATAGGATCAACTACACGATCCTTGTTAATTGCAAGATTAACCAAGCATGGCATCTCGTTTCTGATCATCTCATTTGTTTTTTCAAATATTGTTTCAGGAAGAACCTTGTTGCAATGATCAAGAACTTCTTGAATCTTGCTCATAAAGAACTCGTAAGTTATGAATTTGTTTTTGATATGAGACCGAATTTGACCATGTCGTCGACACATGCCAACAATACTTCCTAGTAGAATCTTTATCATGTGTAAGAAAGATCTTTTCTTACGTTTTGTTGTGGATGAATCTTTAGATGTGGTGGCAGTTGTTGGTGAAATAGTAGCTGTCAATTCCTCAAAAACTGTTTTGTCAGAAGATGAAACATTCCTAGGGGATCTAGTTGGTGAGGGAATTGGTGTCTGCTTTTGCTCTTTCCTAATCTCCTTACTACCCGTTCCATCATCAGCAATATCTTTCTCCTTCACAATCTCTACATCTTCTTTTTCTTTCTAAATTTCGTCATCTTTGTTTTCTTTTTCAACCTTTTCATCTTTCTTCTCTTTCTCAATTTCTTCATCATTATTAGTTACATATTCTGGATGTTCCTTATGACTCCCGGGCTCTATCTTAGTACCGGAATCATCAACACCATCATTAAACACAAAATCAGCAAACACACTTGCATATGACTCTTCATCTTCTTCACCTTCAACCATTTTTTCAATCTCCTCATCATCTAGTTTTTCTTGTACTTTAGCAACATTTTCTTGAGCTTCAGTAGCTAAAGCATTTTTATGTAAAGCTAGGCTTAGAAGAGTTGCTTCAGCTATTGCATCTCTCTCTCTATCATCTCCTAGAGGTAGAATTGAAGGTGTGCTTTGTTTCCTTTACTTGATAGTTATCTTGTGTATGTTTCTTGGTGAACTGGATTCTCCAACATTCTGCTTCCTCTTCTTCCCCTAAGGACTAGCAGTAAGGGTAGGTGTCCTATGGGCTCTAGGTGTAGACCTATGTGTTCCTTGAGTAGAAACAACTGGTTGCGGTTGATTTATTGGAACATCTACATTCATAAACATTGTCTCATACTCCTTAAAGTCAGTAGTGGTACAGATCTCTATAGTAAAAAACGCATCCGGAATCAGCATCCCTCGTATAAGCACATTCCCAGTAGTATACACACTAACCAATGGAATATCATCCTTAATAGAATGATAATCCTCTTCAATACTTTGAGGAATGTCTGGAAATTTCTTCATCAAATCAACAATTATAAGCTTGATGAATCAAGGATACTGGATGGCTTCCTTATTCTGATTCACATTGTTCATGAAATCCTACCATAGAAGAGCAACATAATCAACATTTGTTTGGTTGATCACGACATGAAACAGTTGAAGAATATTGATCTTTGTCTGATCATGTCCAAATGTTCATGTGGTTAAGCAGCGGTTGAACACCTTGAACATTGTTTGCCATGGTTGAGCTAGATTCTTTGTGTAGAAGGCGCTCACTTTATCAACCACACCTTGATAGCCAACCCTGTTCATGAAAGCTTCAATAGTTTCAATGTTTACTGGTGCGACAAATAGATTTTTAGGAGTTTCCACATGTAAATGAAGAATATCTCAGAACATGTCCATTGTGTAAATAAATTCTTGAGTATTCAATATAAAATTGATTGTGTCTACAGGACCAGGTACTTTGCTAACCGTCCTCCAGAATTGTTGTAAGTACACAATAGGGACATTAGCAGTGGCAGTTAAAGCATAACTGAGTGGATGATCAAGTAGAATTTGCCTAACGATCTTGCATTCAGGAGAGCATGGAATACTCTGCAACACCACATAATTGTTGCATCTCCTGATCGTATGAAATCTTGGAACAAGTTGAGTAGCTAGAATTACTTGTTGAGTGATGACATCAAATAACTTCTATTTTATAGCATCATTTATCCCGTCTTTATTGCTCGTTTTACATTCTTTTATATAAGAATTAATACTTAATTGATTATATTTATTATTTGCAGTAAATATCGAGCATATGGTGAAATTTAGAGAAAAGCCACACATTTTAGAGCTTAAATGATGAATTAAAATAAAATATCGAAGAGTGAACGATTTGAATACGTCGCAATGTTTTGGTCATAACTTCTTCGTCCGGACTCCGTTTTAGGTGATTCAAATGGCCATGAAAAGAGAAAAATAAGATCTTTATTTTCATGTGAATAAACACAAAAATATGAAGTTAGCTCATGCTTATATTTGTTAGAAAAACAGTTTGTGGTTATTGGGCTTTTAGCCTAATTTGATTTACACTTAGGCCAAGTTATGATATTAACTAAAAAAAGAAGTACAAGAAGGTGTTGGGCTGAGTTGGACGAGCAAAGCAAGGAAGCAAAAAAAGGGAAGCCACGTTGGAATTTTGGTTTGGACGACAAGAAAAGAAGAAAAGGGTTTTCATCCTTTCTTATTATATATACTCCATTCGTCCTAGACAGAAAGGGGGGCATTCTACACAATATGCTACAAAAGAGAAAAAGAAGAGTAGAAGGTTTTGCGAAGCACTCTAATTAATGGAAAACTCTTGTAATTTCTACACTTCACTATACGCGTTCGGTTAGCATTATGTTTAATCATTCATATATGATTTCGTGTATTATTACAATGACTATCGGCTAATACCTTTAGGTATTAGCCGTGTTTATGATAATATAATGTTTAGATTTGTCTTTATATCGCTTATTCTTTATTTGTTGCATGTTGATTATGTTTATCATTTCATACCCGTTTATGTGCTTATTTATGTGTTTTCTATATCATTCAACTAGATCTAGTCCTACATATTTAATGCGCTGCAACTTCGGTGTTGTTTGGGTGTAGGCTAAGAGTCCGGGATAGAAACATATAACGCTTATTCTTATAACTAGAATAATAGGATCACCAATAGAAAGCCCTATTTCGATCTATGGTTAAGTGGATAGGTAGACTAAGCTGGTGACTTTGGATTACACATAATGTCCTGTTTCCACATGTAGTTAAGTGGGCGTAGACTACTAGTATATGAATCTCCATTAAGCAGTAAGTTGGTAAAGCCTCCATGAGCTAGAGTTTGATATAACCACCAATATAGTTTCCTATATAGATTATAATCAATGGTGTGAGCTTTATACGGGTTTAGGTTAATTGTGACAGGATTAACTAGCGACAAACCTCGAGTCTAGGGAGAAGATCCACCTAACTTTGGAATGATAAACCACCTACGAATTAATACAATCATTTCACGAATAGGCAATCAAGGCATATTATTAGATTAAACTGGCTAATATGTTTTCCCGACATCTGATCGCTTCCCTATCTTTTGTTAATCACTTATGTGCATTATTTGTCATTACCTTAGGATAGTTAAAACCAAAACTCGTGCCAGTCTCTCAAGCTAAAACCCCTCTTCTTGCGTTAGTTTAGGATTAATTAGATTTAATTAGGATAATTAGATTAGCTTAGTACTATCCCTAGATAAATAAGATACCGGTAGAATTAAGAGTTAACTTCCACTCTAAGTGTTCGACACCCTACTTACCACGAAACTACATCTGACCGGGTACACTGCCCGTTAAAGTGTTGTTTTAGGTAAAGTCAGCAAAATATAAATAGTAAAACTTGATTCATAAAATAACACCTACACGATGACACATCAAGTTTTTGGCGCCGCTGCCGGGGAGTGCCATTGTTTAATTTCTTGTTTTTATTGGTATTTTTTTAGTATAAATTTAGTTTTGTTTTTCTACTGTCTGCTGTCATTTATTGATACGGCGTATCCATTTTCTGTGAATACAGTGTATTCGACATCAAACATCGATACGGCATATCCAGTTTACTGAATACGACGTATCGACTGTCTGATACAGCCACAGTTTTAGTTAGCTTTTTCGTTTAGTTTTTTAGAATAGTTTTACTTAGAATTATGTCTTTTTTTCAAGTACCATTTTCGGGGTGCTTCCTTACCCGTTCAATTACCCTACAAGGAGGTTAACTATTGAGGAAATGTTGGCTAAATTTATTGATAAAGGTAAACGTGAACATAAGGAGATGGTGATATTCATTAAAGAATTTAGAACCACCAACGAGCTTTTGTTAAAAACATGAAGCAACTTATTGTGTGAGCTGAAAATCGAGGTAAACGAATTGTCAAAGGTTGTGAGTAATGTTTTGATTCCAAAAAACGAAGTCAAAGGGATGACAACTAGGGGAGAAAAGATGACGTCTGAAGCCACCCGTAGTAAAGAAATTAATGAAACTAGAATCAACAAGAATGAACCTCCCAGATTTGAACAAGATGTGCAGGAAAAGCCGCATGATGATGGTAAGAAAAATAAATCTTCAAGTATTCGTGAAAGGACTACTCAACCATTGGTAAAACCACAACAATGATTTATTCCTTTCCCAAACCGGGTGAGAAAATAAAAATAAGAAGCACTACAACACATTTTTTTGGAGAATCTGAAACAACTCGATATTAATATTCAGTTTATCGAAGCCCTAGTGCAATTACCAAAATATGTTAAATATCTGAAGAGTTTACTGACGAATAAATCCATACTTAAAAAAGCTTGTACGGAGACAATGAACGAAAGGTGCTCAACTGTCTTGCTCAATGAACTGCCATTAAATGAAAAAGACCCTAGGAGTTTTACTACCCCTTGTCAAGTACTGGAGAAACATAAGGAAGCAGAACACTTGGCGGCAGATCACTTATCTAGTTTTCAGAATCCGCGTATGGAGGTGTTAAATGAGAGGGAAATTGCTGATAAATTCTCCAACGAGCATTTAATGGTGCTAAAATCCAAGTTTAATAACGATGAACCATGGTATGCGGATTTCATTAATTATATTGTTGGAAAAGTTGTTCCCCCAAATTGGACCTTCGAAAAAAGAAAGAGGTTTTCTCACAAGTCAAGACTTATTTTCTAGGAGGAACCTTATGCATTTAAACTATGCACAGATAATATAATGAGAAGATGTGTGGCTGGAAGTGAAACCCTTGAAATTCTGGCGCATTGTCATTCAGGACCTACTAGTGGGCATCATAGTGCTAATGTTATCGCAAAGAAGGTTTACAAGTCTGGATTTTATTGGTCTAGTGTCTTTAAGGATGCTAATGAGTACGCAAGACGATGTGATGCATGTCAAAGACTGGGAAACACATCTTCAAGGAACGAAATGCCTTAAAATAACATTCAGGTATGCGAAGTCTTTGATGTATGGGGATTAGATTTTATGGGACCATTTCCCCAATCTAGAGGTAATAAATACATATTAGTAGCTGTAGATTATGTGTTCAAATG
This sequence comes from Tanacetum coccineum, assembly GCA_026074375.1. Classification (NCBI taxonomy): domain Eukaryota; kingdom Viridiplantae; phylum Streptophyta; class Magnoliopsida; order Asterales; family Asteraceae; genus Tanacetum; species Tanacetum coccineum. Next base: position 22,060 of record BQNB010078952.1, read on the forward strand.
GGTCAAAGCTCAAGCATTACCTACGAATGATGCGCATGTTGTGGTTAAGTTTTTAAAAAGTTTATTTGCTAGGTTTGGAGTTCCTAAAGCTTTGATTAGTGATAAAGGGACACATTTTTGTAATTCTTAACTTGAAAAAGCTTTACAAAGATATGGTGTGACTCACAAATTACCCACGGCATATCACCCTCAATCTAATGGACACACTTAAGTTACTAATAGGGATAATAAGTGTATTCTGGAGAGATCAGTGGGTTAAAATCCTAAAGGATGGTCAAAAAAACTTAACGATGCATTATGGGCATTTAGGACGGCCTACAAAACACCGACATGGTGTACACCTTTCAGACTAGTTTATGGGAAAGGATGCCATTTACCCGTATAGATCGAGCATAAGGTACATTGGGCATTAAAACAATGTAATATAGATCTAATGCTTGCTAGCGAAAGTCGTCTTATGCACCTTAATGCGTTAGCCAAATTGAGAGATGGTGCTTATGAGAATACTAAAATTTACAAAGAACGGACTAAGAAATGGCATGATTCTAGACTTCGTGGTGATAAAGATTTTAAGGTAGGTGACAAGGTGCTACTTTATAATTCTTGTTTGAAGATGTACCCTGGAAAACTTAAATCGAAATGGAGCGGTCCAAACATTGTTAAAACGGTGTATCCACATAGGGCTATAGAAATCACTGATAAGGACGGGGTTAGCTTCAAGGTCAATGGACAACGATTGAAGAAATGTTACGGAGGTAACATTGACAAAGATGATGATGAAGTTATCGAGTTTGAGAATGGTGTAACGTAAGGCTGAAGGGAGTCTAACTTAAAGACTCTCACAAAAACAAAAGTGCTTCTCGGACGACAACCCGAAATGTATTTTCAATTTTGTTAATCAAGTCTGTCTTCCCAGACATTAATATGGCGTATCCACACCATACCATACGGCATATTTAATGTCTGGACGTTATATGTCCTTTATTTTTTATGCACTTTAAACATTATTGTCAGTTCTGTCTATACGACATATTCATGTAAATGATACGACGTATTCGGCAGACTGACCCATATTTAGATATTTTTTATAGGTATCTCAATACGGCGTATTCCAGTTTATGGATACGGCGTATTGGTCTCCTATACAATTTATTTAGTTTATTTATAATTAACTGTAGGTACCGAGATAGGATTTTGCAAGTTTTCCTATATTTTACACAGGGCCTCACTGCAAAAAATCAACAAAGTTGGTAAAGTATCGATCATCTGGAATCCTGTGTGTATTGTAGTCATGCTGGAATTCAGACGCATTTACAACATACATTCTTGCTCAAAAACTTAACTTGGAGAATCTACCAAGCAAAATATCAGGGAATTTCTCATTCTAATTCTTTTAATTCCCGTTTTTAATGTTTTATCTCTACAACGAGGATGTTGTATAATGTAACACCCCCAAATTTACAACAACGCAGCGGAATACCACTTGGGGTGCTACTTCATAATACACAGCGCTAGATACAAGAG
>BQNB010078953.1:6078-30393 GCA_026074375.1 Tanacetum coccineum
ACCTATCACATAAGAGGACCCACTCAGCAACCTTTACACCGTTTGGTGGATGTGTGGTTGCCTCCTCTTTAGTAGGGTACCTTAGGTAATGCTTGTGCAATATATATTGCTTAGTTCTATGGTGGCTTGCTAGCTGTGTTTTAATAGCACGTGCCATCAGCGGGCATGTTGATTTAAAATCTGAGTGTTCCTACAAAAAAACAAAGCTCAAAATCCATTAATAGATGATCAATTTTGCTGCAACCTTGTTCCATTAAAAAAAATTACCGTGGTCTTGCTGGTGATATCTTGTTTCAACAAATCAGGTTGCTTCTTCCAAGTTCTTCCATCAAACACAGCACATTCTCGCACCACACATCCACCCTTGGTAATAAAGGTTTGGCTATCGTCCCCAACTATACGTCCCGCACAATCGTCAATCTCAAAAACCAATTTTCTTTGATTAAATCTGCTCTTTCTATTTGCACTCAAAGCTCTCGATTCCTTCCTAGTAATAGTTGTGCCTACATAGATTTAGTTAAAATAAGAATCAATTTATCATTCAATGAAACAGATAGTTTTAGATTAAGAAACGCACCATTTGAATTTGAAGCAATGTTTTCTTGGTGATGAGCACTAGTGACTGTATTAGTTTGTGGAGAATTAACTTCATGCTCTTGGTGATCTTCCCGATACAGGTTCTCCATTGTCACATTATCTTCATGTATAACCGATTCTTTATCTTGAAACCGCAAATAGCCACGTTCCTTATTGATAGGGTGACGATCATTATTAGTACTTGGGTTTTGCGAATCAAGCCTTTCAAATGCACCTTTTCCAGGTCCAGACCCAGAATACCAAATTCTCGAGGTGTTTTTACTCTTCATGGAATGATCAGAAATCTGTATTTGAATAAAATATATCGTGTAAACAACAATGAATTGCATGTAGGAAGCCCATGTAACTTTACACCAAAACAGTTCTATAAATAGCTTTTTAGATCGTCACGATTTAGAATTACTATAGAACTTATAACCAATGCTAGTAATTCTGACAAGTTGACATGTTCTGATGCAACGTATCGGTCTAATACCTGGTTTTCCCCTACCTTTTGCTTCAAATTTTGACGACTTGGGTTCACCATCTCCTCATTATTCTGAATTCCACTAGCATTCATATTTCCGTGTTCCTATATATATCACAACACCAAGGTTTTAGATTAGCAATAATAAACAGCAAAAGCAATATAATAATCAAATAATCTTAAAGAGCTCTTAAAGTAACCAAACACCACTTTTGGCAGTAGGTACAAATATTGTAAGCAAAAATGATCAAAACACGCACAAAACCATTTGTGATCAAAGAATAATTATCATCAGCAACAAACCATAAAAAAATTCAATAACAAACCAGAAAGGTCGCAACAGAACGATTGTTGTTACAATAAAAGTAAAACATAGAAACAAAAATGAAAGAAAATCTATTCTGAATCAGAACAATCATCTAGCGGCGATTCCTCGTGAGAAGAAGATAGTGATTTTGTTGAGTCAATGTCATCATCATCATCATCACTGAATTCGTCATCTCTTGAGTCATCATAAGCGGTCGATGCATCTACAACTTCCAATGGGACAGAACCTCTCGTTAAGGATGGTTGATTTAGATTTGAATCAACGGGCATATTCAAATGTGGCTCTTCTTCCTGAAATACTTCATCTACGTGATGCCTTTCTGCTTCTGCTCCTTCTTCGACCGGAACATTATACAACGTGCGCGGATCATTACTTTCCACCACATACCAATTTCTCCCTAATTTTAAATTCGGCACGTAGAAAACTTGTTTAGCTTGGGATGCAAGAATGTACGGTTGATCTACGTACCATTTTCTAGACGTATTAACACTAGTACTTCCAGATTCTTTGTCAACTTGTAATCCATTCGCATTATCAACCTTAAACCATTCACATTTAAATACTAACACTCTTTTACTTCCTCCTAAGTATACCACTTCCAAAACTTCTTGTAAAATCCCAAAATAGTCAATCATGCTCGACCCATGGTCACCTCTCACTACAACCCTACTGTTTTGGCAGGTCCTATTCTCTTCACGGGTTTGGGTGTGGAACTTATACCCATTCACCATACATCCACTATAACTATTCACTGAATTTAAAGGTCCACGGGATAGTATCCGAATTTCAGAAGCAACCGAATGCAAATGAGTATTCACCTAAACAAATAGTGCATATAAGTTAGTGGTTACCCAAGGTTTGTCATTTTTAAATTCGAGTAAAATTTAAATCTCAAAAGTAATTCTTACACGTTGCTGAAGCCATGAGGCAAATTCTTTGTCATGACGTTCATTTACATGGTTAAAGTTTTCTTCTTCTAGTTCAACTTTGTGTTCACTGAAGATATTAAACATTTAGTAAGTTATAACCAAAAAATAAAGTATAAATGTCTTAATACAGAAAGTTTACTTACTTTATAAGTTCTCCCATTTCAGGGCAATTATTTAATATGTATGTATGAATCTTCATTAGTTCGGCTTCACTCAAATCACAACTTTTGTAACCACCTATTGGACGCCCTTTACTTGAGAAAACAGAAATTTCACCACCAGGGTGTATCATTTCATCGTTGCGTTCGCTCTTGTTGAACACCGTGTCAACATCATTGAGATACATAGAACAAAATGTTACACATTCATTTTCTATATATCTTTGAGCTATGCATCCTTCTGGGCGGGCTTTGTTTGTGACATATCCCTTTAAAATATGCATTTTCCTAATGAAACGAAAAGTAATTAGTATAAACACAGTTAGGAAGTTTTAAGGCATTTGATAAATATGATTACCTCTCAAATGAGAACATCCATCGATATTCGGGGTGGACCTGATATCTTTGCTTCATAGGGTAAATGGATTAAAAGATGAGTCATAATGTCAAAGAACGAAGGAGGAAACATCCTTTCCAGCTTACACAAAATGACAACAATTTTCTCTTCTAGTTTCTCGAGGATATCTAGGTGCATAGTCCGTGAGCATATTATCCTGATAAACTCACATAGTTCATATATCACGAGCCGAACCTCCTTTGTTAAGGAACCCCTAATTAATAAAGGTAAAACTCGTTGAATGAAAACATAAAAGTCATGACTTTTCATCTGTGACATTTGAAGTTCTCCATCTTTTACGCACCTAGATATATTTGAGGCAAGTCCATTCGAGGATTTGAGTGACATGAGCAAGTTTGATATCTTGCGTTTCTCGTCCTTTGTCAAATGGTAGCAAGCCATAGGAATTACAAATGATTCACCTCGTCGTTGTAGATGTAAGCTTTTCTTCAACCCTCGGTCCATTAGATCTTTACGAGATTTTCATGTGTCTTTAGCCTTACCCTTTATATTGAATAATGTTCCCGTTAGACTTTCTGTCACATTCTTAACGACATGCATGATATCGATGTTGTGTCTCACTTTTAGTGTAGCCCAATACGAAAGATTAAAGAACACACTTTTCTTGTTCCATCCTTTTGTTCCTTCTAAATACTTACGCTTCTTTTTGTTAACCACGGAATGCGAGACGCCAATAGAACAATCAATATCATGCAAAACTTCATCTCCAGATTTAGGTGCAATGGGTTCCCGATTATCCACTTACCCGTCAAAATTCGTTTTATCCTTTCGCCATTTATGTGACAATGGTAAAAATCTTCGATGTCCCGTGTAACATACTTTTATACCCCATTTCAAATAATGAGATGAAGTTTCATCCATACACGTTGGACAAGCTTTGTAACCCTTGACGCTCCAACCATAAAGCATACCATATGTCGGAAAATCATTTATCGTCCACAACAACGCCGCACGTAATGTAAAATCCTCTTTTCTTAGTGCATCATAAGCATCGACACCCGCCCATAAATCCTTAAGTTCATCAATTAGAGGTTCTAAATAAACATCAATATTAAGTGGCGACTTAGGACCCGGAATCAACATTGACATGAACATGTATGGGTCCTTCATGCATTTCCACGGAGGTAAGTTATATGGAACAATAAAGACGGGCCATATGATATATGAACTACTTAGGTTACCAAACGGATTGAATCCGTCTGTTGCCAAACCTAAACGTATATTACGTAGATCACGAGCAAATGGAGGATCGATTTTGTCAAGGTGTTTCCAAGCCTCGGTGTTCGCAGGATGTCTAGCTATATTATCATCATGAACTTGTTTCTCCTTATGCCACCTCATATCAGACGCAACTTGCTTATCAATAAACAATCTTTGAATCCTAGGTATGATCGGAAAATATCTAAGTACCTTTTGTGGTACCTTTGAATCGTTATTCTTAAATCGAGGTGCCTTACACTTTGTACATTGGGTGTGATTTGCATGCTTATTTCTATAAAGAATGCAGTCATTCACACATGCATGTATTTTCTCTCCTCCGAACCCCAAATCACGAACATACTTTTTTGCTTCGTAAAAGTTCTTCGAAACTAAGGATGGAGCTAGCAAAGCTTTTCTAAATAAATCGAGTGTGGCATTAAATGATTTTATTGACCTACCACTAAATGTCTTCAAATGTAAAATGGTAACAACAAAAAAAAACTTTGAAAAAGTTTGACATCCTGCATAAAGCTTTTCATGTGATTCATTTAACAATTTGCGAAGAGTGTTTAAATTTTTGTCAACTGGAACGAAAGAGTTGCTTCTAGTCTGCCAGTTTTCACCCTAATTACTTTGACCTATGTTATCTAACATCTCATCAGGGTCGTCATCACTCATATCATCGCCACCTCCATCACTTCCATCAAATGGCACATCATCACCATCACCATCATCATCATCATTCGATTCCCCTCCATGATAATTCCACGTTGTGTAACCTCTAGTGATTCCATTTTGCATCAAATGGTTATACATAGTTACTCTATTTTTGTCACGAAATTGTTACAGCTTCTGCAGGGGCATGGAATAGTCAATGACTTATCTCTGCCACGGTATGCAAAATTTAGAAACTCTATCACACCAGCCTCATATCTTGTATCATTCATCCTATCATATATGTTCATTCAAGACTTATCTATTTTTTACACCGCTATTAGGCTTCAAGTGCAACCAAATTATTCTATTATCGAAACTTTCACCAAAAAGCAGAACTGCTATATCATACACTAGACCTTCTAACGTTTCTAACCAAAACTCATAATCTCAAAATCACTAACTGATTCTAACCGATCATAATCACTGACCGATTCTAAGGATTCTAACCAAAACTCATAATCTCAAAATCACTAACCGATTCTAAACAAAATATCATAATCACATCAGTCACATAAGTTATAACTCGTAATCGCATCAAATCGATTCAAAATTGAAACGAAAACAAACGAAAATCAAAATGAACACTTACAAAAACATATGCCGCAATATACAATCGCTTAATCTTCAAATTAACCCTAAATAACCATAAATCTTCAAATTAACCCTGAAATTTCCGTAAATCTTCAATCGACACCTGATATTAGACGTGATTTGAGGATGACATGATTTGGGGATGATGATATGACATGAAAGTGAGGTGAGATGAGAGAGTGAGGTGAGACGTGAGAGTGATTTGGGTCTAAGAATTAGTTCCGGTATGCTGGATTTGGAGATGACATGATTTTGGGATGATTTGGTTATGACCTGAGCACTTGTATTCAGATCCCTAAATATTTAAACTTAGCGATTAGGACAATTTAGGTCCTTATACTTTTGAGTGCGCGATAAAAATAAGAAAGAGTTTTAATTTTGGTTGTATAAGTTTGAGTTTGCCGATGACGAAATTTTTTCGTGATTAACCTAATGACAAACGAGTTTCGTCACTGCATTGTTCCTTGTCACGAAAATTAAATGACAAGTTTTTTCTCGTCACTATAAGGCCTAAATAGTGACAGAAAAAAAATGTCGTCATTAAAGCCTTTTTTTTGTAGTGCGCAGCTGGAATTTTAAGTTAAGATGAACAAACTTAACGTAAAAATTATAGGAATATATATCACACAAAAAAACGAATTCTTCTATCCCATCACACCCCAACACCTTAATATCATGTTAGTCAAGTTATTTGTTTTTTAATTTTTAATAAATATCGATATGAATAAGGGGGCTAACTGCAAAACTATAAAAAAATAACTTATGGGATCAATTAATTACTTAACAAAGTGGGTTACTTAGGGATGGCTCAACACTCGGTAGCCACCCTACTAGCTCCGACCATGTAAAATATATAGTTCCCATTAATTCATATTTAGCTACCTGCATTGTTTAATGTATAATTTTGAGTTAAATGTCGGGTTTTGTTAACGATAACCTCATGAGTTATGATTACACATTCTTTAATTACTTATAAAATTAACCGTCAAGAAACACAGAACCTTCTATGTTTAATATCATATTTTCATGTTTAAAATGATTAGATTTGTGTACTTATAGAGTATACGAGTTCATTAAATGTTAATTTTACAATTATGATATGCTTAAACATAACCCATAGGGCGTTATACGATAGCAAAACCCTTAAAGCTATTCATTAAACTGTTTCAAGATAATCTAGAAAGTTTCTATTTGATCGATTTCGTATATTTGATTAGTATGCTAATATGTTTATTATCAAATCTACATCAAAGAGACAAAGATGATCTGATCAGGTGGATTGATTGCTAGCTAATGTGTGAGTACAATCTTTAATTGGAACTTTAATTTCAATACTTAATCAATATTAGCATAGGAGGAATTTTTACATACACACTCATTAATACACTAGGTGTCTATGTATATATGATGTATATAAATGATCATAAAAATACTAAAGAGGTTATGAATTGAAGTTATACAAAGATACAAGTTATACATCCCAACAAAATATGCCTCTCCTTACTCCAATATTCTAGTATTATTTTTCTTTAAATGCCAACTAGTACAAGATATAGATATTTGCATCTATAGTCTCTCTCTCTCTAACTCTAGCTAGATCTTATTATCTTTCTGTCTCTCTATATCTCTCTGAAAACATGATGGTATAACCTCAAGGGAGAATATATAGTTGTTAATTATAATGGTGAGTAAAGTCATCAAATCAAGCTAGCTAGCTAGAGCTTGTCATGACTTGCAATGGAATGGCTTTCTTTCCTACAAATTTTATGTTACAAGCTACTGATCAAGAAGATGAGCATCAGCATACCCCTCACTCACTTTCTCCATTACTTCAACCATGCACCACTACTCAAGACTATCATGGTAATTTATCCTCTCTTTGATTAGATCTTTAGCTTTGTGAAATTTTATACTTCAAGCGTTCTTTATATGATACCATAAGAAAGGTCTAGCTCACTAGTGTTTTAATCAGTATTTATTTTATATAGTTGCCTTTAAATAAGGTCTCAAGAAGCTTGAGGCCTTACATCCATGTACATGTGTTTGTGAATGCTAAATCTGATGCCACCATCTATATGGTTTTCTGAAAAAGTTTGAATCTTTGCATCTGAATTCTGATCATCACCACTAGCTAGTGTTTTAGTGACAGAAAAAAAAAATTAATGTTATCAAGATTCTTGATCTATTGATGCATTGATTAGCTGTAAGGTACAACTCAATAATGAGCAAAGGACACACGTCTCTGATGACACCACCCAAAATGGTTTTTTCACAAAGTTCAGAAATCTATGTAACACCATTCACATATTATTGGAATTTGTGCATGAGTGCATTTTGAACCTAATGCATGACACAACTTACATGTGTACTAGGGCACACAATATAGAAAATACTTGTCTTTCTAACAAATACTATCTTGATCATATATAGGAGTAGCCTCATTCTTAGGGAAAAGATCAATGCCTTATGGTACTGAATTATGCGATCAAGAAACAAACAATGGCGACGATGAATTGTCGGACGATGGGCTACTTGGAGGTGAGAAAAAGAGAAGATTAAACATGGAACAAGTGAAGACACTTGAGAGAAACTTTGAGTTTGGGAATAAGCTTGACCCTGAGAGGAAAATGCAACTTGCAAGGGCACTCGGGCTTCAACCAAGACAGATTGCTATATGGTTTCAAAATCGAAGGGCAAGATGGAAAACAAAGCAATTAGAAAAAGATTATGATGTGCTTAAGACGCAGTTTGAAGCTATCAAGGCACAAAATGAATCACTTGTGTCTCAAAATCATAAACTTCAGGCTGAGGTAATTGTTACTCCAATTCTTGTTAAATATGCTACTAGTTAAGTAACTTGAAAATACTTTTCAGCTTCTTGTTAAGTTTTGAAAATACAATACTTTGTCTTAGGTAAGACTTAAGATCATAGCCACTTTGTTAATGTACACCATGAGCTAATGGTATGTGAATAAGGCTTTTCGGTCCAACGAGACTGCGAATTCAAGCTCCTTTATTTAACTTAACTAGACGAACGGTTTTTACAGATTATGGCATTGAAGAACAAGGAACCAACAGAGTCAATCAACCTCAACATCAAAGAAACTGAAGGATCTTGCAGCAATAGAAGTGAAAACAGTTCGGAAATCAAGCTCGACATCTCAAGAACACCAAGAATCGATAGCCCGTTATCATTACACAACAACCATCATAACCATTATCAGCCAATCCCTAATCTCTTTCCATCATCCATTGTTGATAGATCCAGTAATCAGATCTTCCACAACTTATCATCAGGCCAGAAAATCGACCAATCCGTTACTATTAAAGAAGAAAGTTTGTGCAATTTGTTTGTTGGAATGGAAGATCAGTCAGGGTTTTGGCCATGGTTAGAACAACAACAACAATTCAATTAAATGAAAACAAAAACTGGTTTTTATTATCTATTTAATTTAATTCTTGTTACATGCATGGGAATTTGCTAGCTAGCTCTTGAGGTTTAATGTTGTTGCTTCTGCGTACTTTTAATTATTAATAGTGTATAAATTAGATGGAAAAATGTTTTATTTTAGATTAAATTTTTGAACTTAAGATTCGTTTCTTCAAAATTAATGATAATATATTCTATTATCGACGCAGTGTAATGTTTGCACTTTTCATAAACTGTGTAGTTTGCGCCTGTAAAAAAATAATTCGAGGACACAAAAAGTATCTCCATTATAAGGTCAATTTCTTAGTGAAACCAAAATGAGAGCATTTGATTTGATAATTTTATAAGATTTTATGTTATTGAAACTTGGCTAATTTTTTAGCATACTTAAACTATTGTACATGTACATTATTTACGTTCGTGTACGCAGTACGTTCATGTACATTAAGCACACATATTACGACATCGTGTACGCACGCTATGCAACGTAACATCATACACAATTGATCGACATGGTGAGTACGTTATGATCAAACACAAAAGTTGAAGGTATAAAATACTAACAATGTGCAATATTTTCACCAATGTAACGGTACAAAAGACATACTGATCTAACATGGCTTATGTGCAAGAAAATGATAAGAAGAGTGGGGTATGAAACACGTATTTCAAGAGAGGAAGAAGACAATGCATAAGAAAACAATGTGGAGTTGGAAATGGTCACTTTCTTGAATTAGACATTTTTGACATGAAATATATTGGGTTCTCCTTTCTTTTAATACACCTTTTCTTTTTATAGTGCCACTTTACACCACTCAATGTCAATTCCAAACATCATGATCAAATTAACATTTTATTTTTTTATATATGGACTTATTAACTCGTTTAATTTTTTTAGCTTATTTTGATATTTATGATAAGCTTCTTATAACAAGCTAGAAAATTAAAGCTTATGTAATATAAGCTGAAAAAAATTAAAACTTATGAAATACAAGCCAGAAAAGAAAAAGAAAACTTAAGTACACATGTCATATAAGCTTAAACAAACAACTCCTATATATGATAATAGTAGTAGTATCATTTACGTTGTGTAATTCTATAATTATCAAAAATAACGTACATTAGCTATAGTGAAAGAAGAATTAGGAAAATTTATTTCTTTTTATATTCTTATGTTTCCTTTTGTGAAATTTTGTTATGCATTTGTCACCCACTCCCCACGAATTCCAACACAATTTTCACCTATTCCTTTTTTGGATGGTATATATCCTATCAAAAAGCTACTAATCCGTAAAAAGTTGACAAATTAATCACTTTGTGAGATAAAAGTTGTTTAGTTTATTACAGTAATTCTAGAATAAGTTTGAAAGTAAAGAAAGACTTTTAATTGATTAAAATTTTTTACTTGACATTCATAGTTTCTTACTAATCTTCTTGCTTACGGGTTTTCGACAAATAGAAAAACTGACAGTTTAGATTAGAGGAGATAATAAGTGAAATACACTTGTCAGGTTTTTTATCTGAGTAGGAGAATAAGTATGTAAAAAATGTAAAAGAATATAACAATGTTGTTATTTAAAACTTACATTAGTGACAACATATTATAAATTATTATATTGTGTTTGTGGATATTTTTCAGAGAAGGAGATACTTGATAGTCATTAATCGTCAGGGGATATTTAGATGTAATTTTTTTGATATCTTAAATCACGATTACATGATAATAGAAGGTTACCAACCAGAGTTTAGATAAAATGGGGATTGATTTAGACTCGATTAGATGTTCAGTTTGTGATATTGACCTTGAGATGGAAGAGCACGTCTTAGTGAAGTGCAAAGTTGCAAATAGTGTGTGAATCAAAGTTCTTAAATGGTGGAAGATTCACAATGTCCAAATCGACAATATAAGTTACATTCTCTCACTTGCAAACTGTTTTAACTTCCCGCTTAATCTCACGATCGTGTTTAAGGTTGTGATTCTATCTACCATGTGGATTATTTGGCGGTTTAGAAACAACTCAACTTTTGCATTCAAGAAACCAAAGAAAAGTCTCATCATCAACAATATTAAGCTTTTCACATTCAGCTGGATTTCCAATAGGTTTAGAAAAGCAGCGTTCAATCGGTTTTAGTGGCCTTTTAACCCTTGTAACGTTTTTTTCATTTCTTGGTAACTATTTTGCTTGGCTTCTTGCTATGCTCCTTTAATATAAGTTAAAAAAAAAAATCACGACTAAGTATTTTTTTTTTTTTTGAACGGCGGCTTTTATTGAAAACTAGTAAAAGCTAGGAAAGAAAGTTACAAGGAAGTAAAAGAAACTAAAGGGGCTTTTAACCAATCTAACCAGCTAATAGAACATTTTGGATTTCTAGAAGAAATCCATAAAAAGATTGAGAAATAAAAGAGTCCCAAATCAACGCCTTCTTAGGGGGGGAGCTAGAAAAGAGCATACGATTACGAAAACTCCATATAGACCAAAGAAGAATCCCCCCTAACTCCTTCAATAAACATACGCGTCACACTAGAGAAGTGAAGAGAATCAAGCCAAGCGTACCATTCAAAGATATTAGCAAATATCGGAATGTCCAACTCCCACCATTTCGCCATTAGAAAATCACGACTTAGTTTAATAGAGTTTCAAAAACTTACATGTAATTTTTCTCATATTTGACCTAACTCATGTATCATTGGTTGTATAATAAGTAAACTTAATATTATTAACACACACGTAGAGGTATTAACTAATATGTTGCTTATATTGGAGTACAAGCGAATAAAAATGTATGCTTCCAATAACCACCTAAATATTTTTTAATCAATCACCTCATATAGACGACAGACGATAGTACCTAAAAATCACGAGTATCTGTAATTGTTCAAATTGTACCGTAAATGAGACAAATTTACTTACATATTGTATTTATCTACCGTACCCTTAAGTGAGACAAAAAGTTTTGTTTTTAATTATAGATTCTAACCTAAATCGCACATTTAACAAAAATTTAAATATAATAAGTTATGGAGGTGTGCTGTTGTACTATGTGTATTACAAATATAATTTTGTCATAGTGTGCACATCACCGGTGGATCCAGAAAGTTGGAGGACGGGGGGCAATTTTTTTTGTTGACAAAAGTCGTTGTACCCACAAAAATGATGAAAGAGATATAAGGTTTTTACATTATTTGGCTTCAAAGTGGTGGCAATTTGATTTTATAATAGGGTGCACTTTAATAAAAAAATGAATAATTTCTTTTTACACTAAAAACCGATTTTATTTGACGAATCGTGGAGAGTACCCCCCAAACCCAAATACCATGCATGCATGTCCGCCCTGCACATCACTTTTTGTGGTATGCATTCTGTACTAAAAGATTTGTAAAACGTAAAAAAAGTATGTTTGAGAAATTAAAATTGAACTGATAGAAGCGCTTCAATTGAAATTGAACCGGCACTAAAAAAACTGTCATCTTATGACACATAGAAAAAGTGTCATAAAAAGTGAAAAAATGTTACCAAAAAGTAGGAAAAAAAGTGTCACAACGTATAAAGTTAGTGTCACCAAAAAGTATACACCGTATTTACTTCTACATTTTTTTCCTTTTGTGACATACTTTGTTTATAAAAAATGTCATTAAATTTTAAAATTTCAAGCTTTTGCTCACATTTTTTTTTAAAAGTTTAACTAAAATGTTGGATTTAATTATACGTTTTTGTGTCATTACCACGTACGAGAAGCTGAATGTTGAGTTGAAATGTTTAATGCAAAAAAAAAAGTTTTTACATTTATGATGGAGTTCTCTATTTTTTTGGGGATTATTTTGCCATTTAGAAAAGGATTTAAAATCCAATTTTTCTTTTCAATTAAAAAAAAAAGGGGGGATTTTTGGGGAAGTTTTTTTAATTTCTTTAAAAAAGTATAGAGATTTAAGCTAGTTTGGCAAATGATTTTTTTATTAAAAAAATATTTTATCTTAAAATTTTGAAGTTTTAAATAAAAAAAAAATTAATGTGAGGTTTATAAAAAAATTGTGTTTCGGATTTTATAAAAAATGATGTAAGAGTTTTTGTGGCATTATTGGTATAATTAAAAAAAAAAAACCATTTTGGTGGGGTACCATTGAAAGCTAGTTAAGAATTTTTATGTTTCATTTACTTCAAGTAATTTTCGGTTTCAAAAAAACGGTGATAAAAAACTATTGTCAAATACAGTAGCTAAAAAAACATTTTACTTAATAACGCGTTTTATATTTTGTCTTAGGCAAAAAACCATAAAGAAATCATTATATAAGTAGAAAAAAAAAAAATAAAATGTTGGGATCGTAATTTCTAAACCTTTAATTTCCACCAAAATATTTTCCAAGACATTATAAAACTTGGATTTTAAAATAACTTAGTAATTCAGAATTCTTGTTTCAAATTCCCAAATCTAATGGGATTTGTTTACAAACTGTTTCTATTATGCAAAACGGAAAGGGTTACAGTGGGAAAAGGGGTAATTTGGGACGATTTGTTAAAGGTTAAGAAGTGTTTGTCCCTGTCACTTTTGTAAACGCGTTTATAAACTAAACACTTTTCTAAAAAAACTGTCTTGTAACTGGTTTTTGTAAAACTGGCCTTATTAATCCAGGCAAGGTTTGGGATTTAGGGGGCCCAATGGGGATTGGGTTTGGCCCAATAATTCTTCCCCTTTAATTTTCAAAAACTCGTTTTGTGGGGTCGTAGATCTTTTAAGGTCCCAAATTAAGTTGTCTTCATTGGTTAGGGGAAAAACAACCCTGTCTTCGATTTTTGTATGATTTTGTGTTGGAGTATGGTCAGGCCTTTTGAATATTCTCCACTTATAAATTCCAAAACTGTTATGGGGTCTTTCTTTTTTCAACGGGCTTTTTTTTTCTCTTTATTGAAGTTTGGTATTTTTTTTTGTAATCAAATGTGTTTTTACTTCTTTTTTCCATGAAAAAAAATTATTAACGTGGGTTTCTCTTTCATTTAGGTTGCTATTAGCAGATTTTTGTTATTCAACATTATTGTAAAAAAACTTTCTCTTTTCTTGGAAAGAAATTGGTGTTAAAATCTTGCTTTTGGCAGTCCTTTTTAACCATAACGTTGTGTTTGTTTGCTTTTTTGGTTGCCTTGCGATTTGAAATTCAGGATTGCCATTGTTGATTAGGTGCTTTACAAAGTGGGGCTTGTTTTTTGTGTGCTAGCTTTATTTTGGTGATTTCACCATAGTAAAAAATTATTATGCCGGAGTTCTTTTTCCTTCTTGAGTGTTGGGGGGGGGGGGGGAGGGGAATCTCCGTTAAAGCTACTATGTGGGGGAATCCTTGTAATCTTGTTTCCTCCCCATTGTGTGCTTGTTTAGTGATTCCATAAAATTCCTTTGTTCTTTTTTACATAGGCGTTAGTACCTTGCCCTTATTTAAATGCTTTTCATTTATGTGGACTCTCTTGAGTTTTTGCATGAAAAAGGGGGACTAAGTAATTCCAACAGGGAATAACTTGAGTTGGGGTCTTTGTGTGGGAAGCAGGGTAATCTTAAAATCAATTTAAAAAACTTTCGATATTCAGTTTTGGGGAGTTTGGACCTTAGTTTTCCTTTCAGTATCCTTTTTGTTTAGGTCGAGTCTCGTTGCAAATCTATTCATTTTTCCAGCTTTCCTTTAGGGGGATTCCTTTGTTCGGCGCTTGGGCGGTTTGCTTTATTGATATGTCACACAGTTTGGTGGTGATTTATTTCCTAGATTTATAGTAAAGCTAAATTAAAATCCTAAGGGGTCACTCTTTTGTGGAAATTTTTTCTTCCAAATTTGAATCTTTTGGAATTTTTTTTGTCGATCTCCTTTTTTTAGGGCGTACAGTGATGTTTAGGATTTTCCATCTAATTAGGGGGGTGGGGACTCCCCTATTAGTTAAGGGTGGAAGGTTCTTCTCGATGTCTTTGTTGAAGATAGGCTGGTTTTCTAGGTTGCGGCCCCATTTCTTAAAAAAAATCTACAATGGACTTCAAGGTGGTTGGTCTAAAACTTTATTGTTCCATGCACGTGGTACTTGTCTTTAGTTCAGGTTATTAGAGTTTTATTAGTTTATAAGACTTTTTTCCCAATTTTTATCTTCTCTTCCTTTTATAAAAATTCCTATCGAGTTGTGTTAAATAACATTGTACACTTCTTCTTTTTAAATTTTTCATGCAGGAAAAAATGCAGAATTTTTCGTCGAGTTGATGTTATTCCCATTTATTTGGTTTTGCAAGCTAATGGCGAAGGTAAAACCCAATCAGTTGTTCTCCATTCCCCTTTTGCTACAGGTTGCGGGGAAGATTTTTTTTACTTTGCTTTCAAAAATGGTTTATACCCCATTGCTTTATGGGTTTTCCTTCGGGTTTAAAGAAGTGATACATTTTCCAATGTGGTTGTTTTTTTATTGTTTGGAAATCTAACTCGGGGGTGGGGGGGGACCTTCATTGCTTCAAATCCATTTTTTGATCGCTTGGATTGCTTCCTTGTTTTAAGTTGTTTTGGCGTTGTCTTCCAGCCCAAAATTTATTAAATTCCTCGGTATTCATCGTATAAAAAAAGGTCATTTTAAATGTTTAAAATAAAAACATCTCATGGCGTATGATCAAAAAGTGGGTATGGGATTTTTTTTTTTGTTGGTTGAGGATTGAAACCCCACTATTTCACTTTTTGATAGAGGATCGGATTGTGTTGAGGGATAAAATTTTGGTGTAAAATCTTAGGTATTTTACTTGTGATTAAAAACTTTGTTTGATTGGTGTGTGGAAGGTGTTTTGAGAAATTGTTGGAGGGGAGGCTTATTTTTTGGTTGATTCTTACTCATCTTAATATTTGTTAGGAAAAATTTTCCCAATTGTCTTCTTTTCAATTGGTTGGATTCCTTGATCCACGATGGTTTCTCTTTGTGACTTCAAGGTTTTTTTTATTTTGAAATTCAGGTCCATTCAGGTTTTCCTCGTTATAATTTGTTTTTGCTCATTAATGTATTCTTTCCAGGGTCCCATGTTTTTCATTTCTTCTTTAAAAAAAAAACTTTCACATCTACTAAACCAATATTTTTTGTGTTTGTTGGGATCAAAAAACTAAATTCGATAAAGCTTTTTGGATCCTTGTTTCGTTTCCTTAAGTATTTTTCCCCAATTTTAGTGCTTTTTCTATTCAATTAAACTTTTGTTCAAGGCTGTTTTGTTTGAATAGGTACCTTTTTGCATTATTTTTGCTATGCAAGCCAAAAAAAAACTTCATAGGATTCTCTAGGTTTGGCTTATTCCCTTTCGGTTTGGATTTTGCTTTTTTTAATTTATGGGGGGGGGAGTATGTCTTTCTTAATTTGCTTTTGTTAATTGAAAAAAACGTATTTAAGATGGGTATTAAGGCGTGTGTTCTAAACAGATTCAGGCCCAAAAAAAAAAAGTTTTTAATTGGCATTTCTTCTAATGCTTTTGTAGGAACGCTATTTAAGATGTATATGGCGTGTCTAACAGCTTCAACACAAATGTTTTGTGGCATGTTTGTTGCTTTCATCATACATCTTGTTGTAGACATAATTGTCATGTTTCTTCTTTCAACTACTCCATTTTGTTGCGGTAAGTAAGGTGCGGTAAGTTGTTGTGCTATACCATTTTCTTTACAATATTGTGTGAATTCATTTGATGTGACTTCTCCTCTTTGGTTAGTTCTTAACATCTTCAATGTTGTCTTTAGCTCATTTTCTATCATCTTCTTGTATTCTTTGAAAGTATCAAAAGCTTCATCTTTCGTACTTAAGAAATACACCCACATATATCTTGAGTAATCATCTACTAACAAGAATATGTATTTCTTCCCAGAAGGTGTCGGTGGTGAGATTGGTCCACATAATCTCCATATACTAAATCTAAAGGTGAAGTTGATCTAGCTTTTGCCTTTTTAGGAACTGGCACTCTACTATGTTTTCTAATTAAACAAACATCACAGATTTGTGTTATATATTTAATGGCAGGTATTCCTTGAACTAAATCCCTTTGAGCCATTGATCTTAGTGACTCGAAGTTGAGATGTCCTAGTCTTGCGTGCCATAACCATGTATCGTCCTCTAAATTTGCTAGTAGACAGACACGCGTACCTATCCTCAGACTTGCTTTATAAAGTCGGTTTTTTTGCCCTGTAACTTTCATGAAGATTTTGTTATCCATGTCATAAAGTCATAATTCTTCGTCTTCCATTACTACCTTACAACCAATTTTAGTAAATTATCCAAGGCTCAATAAGTGCTCTTTAGTAGAATGTGTATACGTGTGATATAAATTCTTTTGCTTTCGTCGTCACATATCTATTAGAATTGAACATTTGTTTTCTTGGTATCTCTATGTATGAGCCTCATCTTCCAAATCTTACTTTTCCTGCTGATCTTGTGCTAATGTCTTTGTAAGTGGACCGCCCATTCCCGTATATGGTTACTTGCACCATTGTTCTAAGTACCTTAGATATCCATGTTGTCTATTTACATCCTACATCTTTGTCATGTAGTAAGACCTTTTGTTCTTCGTGATTACTTTTACTTGTGTTCCTTCATTGAGTCTTTTTAGTATTGCCCATTAATATGGGTGGTTTATAAGTCTTCTTCGACGTTAGATTAGATTAGATTGCTCAGTTGTATTTGTCCTTTGAGGACAGTTAGGTGCAATATGCCCTATCTTCTTACATTTGAAACATTGTAATTTGCTAGTATCATAGCTTGATTTCTTGAAGTTATTTTTATTAAAGTTCCTATGAGAGGTTTCTCCATCTTTCCTCTCTTCCTTAAATCTTTCGTGGTTCTTTCTTTGTGAAAATCTATGTTTTCCACGTCCACGTCCTCTAAAATACTTTCCTTTACTTTCGTGTCGTGTGAACATCAATTTCTCTTGATTGTCCACTTGTTTACCTTTCTTATACTTAATTCTTTCTTCGTATGTCTTGAGTCTTCCAATTGCTTCTTCCATTGTCATTTCACTTAGGTCTGAATATTGCTCTATTGATGCAACTATTTGTAGATACCTATCGGGTACAACATTTAATAGCTTTCTTACTATTGTTTCATCTTCAATTGTGTGCCCTAAACTAGCAGCTTTGTTTACTAAAGTTGTTAGTTTTCCGGTGAAGGTGTCAATTGTCTCGTCTTCCTTCATGTGTAACATCTCAAAGTCGGATTTGAGTGTTTGCAACTTTGCTTGTTGGACTCTTTCTTCTCCTATGTGTCTAGTTTTCAAGGCGTCCCATATGGCTTTCGCGGTTTTGTGTTTTGTGATTTGAAGCAATTGTTCTTCTGGTAAGGCTTGGTAAAGGAATGCGATAGCAGTCTTATCCTTTTTGTTGTCTGATTTAGTCGTTTCTAGTGGCTCTATCATTTCCCATAAACCATTCGCTTCGAGAATGATTTGCATTCGAATTGCCCATAATGAGTAATTCGAGGGTTTTAGCATCGGACATTGGAATTGGGGTGTACTAGTAGTACTTATTTCTTTCTTTGAACTATCTCCACTTTCTTTTGTCATATCTCTAGGATATTATCTAAATCTCCAAATAAATATTTTAACACTAAGTGTCAAAATTTCTTATACAGACGAGCTCTTTTGTTTTGTGCCTTGCAGGCAATCAAAAACTTACGGGACTAGTTTTTTTTCTTAAACTATCCTTGGAGATTTTATATTCTCGGTTAAATAACCTAAGGTTAATTACTCCTTAAATTATTCCTTAATATAATAAGCAGTGTAATCACTAGGTTATTATATTTAACTATAATCCTCGAAAAAAGTACAAGCTTAAAACTATAAGTGAGTAACTTTCCAAAAAAAATCTATACAGAATATATATATCAAAATTTTAGTATATATATTCCAAAAGAATAAAAGTGGAGGGGTAAAATGGTTTATTTGAAACCTTGTGGGCTTTTAAACCCGATGCCCCTTGATGCTATATTATCCAGCCCTTCTTTCTTTTTTTGAGAAAAGATTAACACGGGTCTCTCTCTCTTTCTTTGGAGATATCGAGTCTCTTTATTGAGATCGATTGGATTTCTTCTTCTTCTCTTCTGTGGTTTGTTCGCCGATTAAGATGGTCGGTTTAACCTTCCTTGTTATCTACAATCGTGTTCGTAACCACTGGGCTCCCTTGATTATTTGTGCGAAATTAGGGTTTTGTAAAAATTAGGGGTTCTTCAAACATCCTTGAATTTTGGGCGTTTTTTTTTGGATAATCGTGAATCAATTGATGATTCTATTGAGGGTTCGATTATTGATTCTTTAAAAGGTGTGTTCATTCCCTTTTTTTGATGGTTTAATTTTTTTTCATCCCTTGATGATGACTAAGATTATCCAGTGATGTGGTTTTTATTGTTTTGAATCTGTTGTAAAAATTTGTAACCGTGTCTAACCCTTAATTTGTTTTTGGGTTATGTTTTTTCGGTTGATGTTCTTGATGAAAAACGAGTTCGTAAAAGGATGAAACCCTTTGTTTCCGGTTAAATTAATCACGAAAGTGATTAATCCCTTGGTTGACAAGAGTTGGATTCTCCTGATAAAAAATATTTGATGAACACAAGAAATGAGTTTTATGAGTTGTGTTTTAAACGGATTTTCAAACTGTTTGGCCAAAAAAAAACAAGTGCGCTTTTTTGATTAAAAAAAAACAGGAACACAAAAAACTTGGTATATGATGATTTGGTTAACAAGGAACCAAAAGCTCTGATGCCAAATGTTGGATCGAATTCTAACTTTAATCACAATATACCAAGAATATAAACTTGAATTTAAACTTTATTAATTCAGAATTTGTCATCAATCTAATGACTGTTTACAACATGTTTTCTGTTTATGCAAAACGAAAGGGTATGACGATTTGTTAAAAGTAAGAGTCGTGTCCCTTCACTTTGTAACCGCTTTATAACTAACTTCTAACTGTTTGTAACTGCCTTATTGTCCAGCAGATTGGGATTAGCCCAATGATTGGGTTTGGCTCAATAAAAACGTCATGCGTTTATCTTTTTTGGGTAAAGACTTCCCCCGGTAAATTTATTACACCAAAAACAATTCGAAACAATGGATGTGGGTGAATTTCACCTCTCAGCCCGTTACATAGACAACCAACTTCCTTAAGGAATTTATAATTATGAAAAGACTACAAATGACTCAATACCAACAAGTAATATATTTCTTCATTCGACCTCGAACCTTGATATCTAAATTATCGCATATAGATTGAATATTGTCAGGAATGTCCTGGCCTTCATACATATCATCATCGTATGGGTCGTAATCATCATTCACATATGTTTCCCTGCATTTTTCTAGCAAGCTCTTATTACCATATCCAACCCTCGACGGTTTTGAAGCCAGATAACTTGTCATTTCATTATCAACATATTCATTTTCCATCTAGCGCACTATCCTGATCAACGTATAATCAACTTGTTCAAAGTTTACCTTAATCATCCACAAGACACATTCACCCTCAAAAGATGTTTTTTCAATAAACATTTATTTTTCTTAATCTTTTCTAGCAGGCGTTGGCTTTTCCCGACCTCTTGCAACACTAGACGTAGAAGCCTTATTACCCGTTTTTACCTCCTCACTAACTGGATTTTCAACATTTAAAGCCCCAAACGAGTTACTAAGGGAGAAAGTACCATTACTTGATGTCGAAACATTCTTCTTACCAACGGAAATGGTCGTCTTTTGGTTCGCCCCATCAGTCGATTGTTTTGCTTTAAGGCGATACTTAGGTTTTAGTTTCACCGAGACGGTTTGAAGTTTTTGTTGCCTCCGTTAATACACTTTGATTTCCTTCTTTTTTACTTCATCAAAAACCTTCGTATCCGCCCCGGAGTTCACTTTCCTCTATCATATCCTTATTCAATACTCGTTTAGGAGCTTATGGACAATCATCAAGTGAGTGACCACATATTAAGCACATACTACAACAAGGAGGTTTCCTCTCATATTTCACATGAATGGTTTCTTCCGTATATCTATTTCCTTCAAGGTTTGGCACAGCCATGACTAGATTATTGCTAAAATCATTACAACCATCAATTTCAATCAAAATTCTTACATAACTGCTTCTCCCCTATGATTCCAAACACATTTAGTTCGTATATGGGGGGGGTCTAAGGGGGGGGAATTTTAGGGGGTACTAATTTTCGTGGCGATCAAGCTTAAATCATCTATATGTATTTAAAGCACCAAGGGACATCATGAAATTTCACCCACACTGGAACACGAGACAAATCTTCTTTAAGAAGGCTCGCGAATGGCGACCATTTATTAAGAAAAATAGAGACTTCGCGAATCATCCATGGACTATTTCTAAGCACTGAATCGACACTCTCAATAAATGGGAACTTAAAGAAGAAAAAACCTTTCACCAAAATTACTTTCTTTAATTCATACTTTTTTCAATTATTGCGTACAAACCATTCAGCGACAGTTAAGCAAGCCTTATGCCAATAAAATACCGTATAGGACATTTCTTCATTTTTGTATTAACATCATGTGTTTATTGTATTAATTTATACAATTTTTTTTCACAAATAGTTAAAATTTAGATATATCGCATGTGACTTATGTCATAACATATGATGTAAGTTTTTGTTTATAAAACTCGATGGATGCACTAAATATATTACTAGTACATTCCTAAACAAAAATAAATATTACTACGACTTAAAAATTACGTTATTTAACCTTTCACAACCACTGAAACGCATCCACACTCGATTTTCTTTCATATAAAAAAATGGATCTAGTACAATTAAAAAATTCACAAGTCGATTGAGGGAAAATCTTCTCAAAATATAGAGGTAAAATTGCAAAAATGGTCCTTGTGGTTTGGCCAAATTGCAGATTTGGTCTTTTGAATTTCGAAATTGCAAAAACAGTCTGTATTTTGAAGGTTTGGTTTCACTTTAAAATACGGACTGTTTAGTCATTTTAGTTCGACCAATGACCAAAAGTGAAACCAAACCTTTAAAATACGGACTGTTTTTGCAATTTCAAAATTCGCGGACCAAATCTGCATTTTAGCCAAACCACAAAGACCATTTTTACAATTTACTCAAAATATAATATATCAACCTGAAATGTCAATGACATGGAGTTTATCGACATTTAATTTAGTAGTTATGTCAATGTTACTATAATAGTGACATTAATATAAAAGTGATATAGATCTAGATAGCATTAGCAACATGAATTTAGATCGTATGAGAACTTTTTTAAAGTTGTAAAGATAAGAACCCAATCAATGATTGACAAGTGGATTTTGATTATTAATAAAAATGAAAATTAAAAACATAGTCAAAAGGGTAATATAGAAATTTTGCATCTTTTATTATTCAATAACCCTAATAACCAACCTCCTTTAACCTCTCATAAAGTCGAGCCTCCATCTTCATCATTCTCCCTACAAAACTCCATCGATTCATAACAAAAAAACAACCAATCCGTAACAAAAAAAATCCCACCGATCCATAATAAAAAAAATTGTTCTTGAGTCATTTTTACTCATGAACGGGAATCATAAACCACCAGTTTTCTGCTTATGAACCGGGATCTGATTATCTTTTTCTCCTATTGAACCGGCATTTGGTCTCCTCCCACCCATATTACCGAAATCATAAAGCACGAGTTTCCTTTTTTTACTTTTCGTTTGAATGGAATCACAAAAGCATATGTATTAGTGGTTCGTTTGAAGGTTTTTTTTAACCCGATCCTTATCTGGTAGTTACTTTTGAAGGAAATCATAAACTCACAAAGTTATTCAACGTGTCATCTTATTTGGCTCTTTTCTTGTTTAATCCACCACTCTAAGTTATGTCCAATAACAATTGATGCATCTATTGTTGTGTTTAAGAAGTCAAGAAGAGACATGTTAGATGCGGTGACTTTGAGGTCGTTGCAGTAAAAATGGTGTCTCGAGTATGGTGTGCACCATTTTTAATTTGGGTAAGGAGATATGGGTAAGGTTCTAGTGTTAAAATGTATCAGTGAGTTCAGTGGGTTCGATGCGTACATCAACCGATTTTAGTTTTGTATTGTTCAGTCGTAATCATGGTTCGCTCGATGCGTTCAGTTGTAATATGTTATCAGT
Organism: Tanacetum coccineum; assembly: GCA_026074375.1. NCBI lineage: Eukaryota > Viridiplantae > Streptophyta > Magnoliopsida > Asterales > Asteraceae > Tanacetum > Tanacetum coccineum. The sequence goes on from BQNB010078953.1 coordinate 29,038, forward strand.
GGGTTGTAATTTGTTAATCTATGATAGTCATATCAATTCACAAAAAAGTGTCAATATTGTTTTTTGTATTGATATTAGTGTGACAATGAATTATTATCAATCAACACTTCATTTCTTGTGTGTCGGAATAAATTTTCTTGTTTAAACGTTGTAGAAAATAAAAAAATAATTTAAAAATTACCAAGTAAATCATTGAAAATGTACTAGTGGATCAGTTAAAAAAATAATTGTAGCAAGTAAATCATAAAAAATGTACAGTGGATCAGCTAAAAAAATAATTGTAACAAGTAAATTATTAAAAATGTACCAGTGAATCATTAAAATGTACTAGTGGGTCAGTTAAAAAATTAATTGTAGCAAGTAAATCATTAAAAAAAAGTACCACTGGATCAGTTAAAAAAATAATTGTAACAAGTAAATTATTAAAAATGTACCAGTGAATCATTAAAATGTACTAGTGGATCAGTTAAAAAAAATAATTGTAGCAAGTAAATCATTAAAAAGTACCAGTGAATCAGTTAAAAAAATCACTAAAAAATGTGCCAGTGAATCAGTAAAAAAATTCGTTCAAAAGAATCAGTTAATTTTTTTTTTAAATGGTTGGTTTAAAAGTGTACTAGTAAATCATTTAAAAAGTAAAAATAATGCGAGTATTTAATAAAAAAAGAATTGTTGACCAAACTTTAATTTTAATTATCCAAGATACCCTTTAACATCTACTTATTTACTATATTCCCATTATCAATTATTAATGTCATCAAAGACTCATTAATACATCCAATGGTTGTGATTAGTTTTTACTTTTATAATTTTAACTTCAACATTTTCTATAAAATCGTACGTATGTCAGAAGCATTGCAATATTGGACTCGTTTTGTTCGCAATTCGAAGATCTTTCCGCGGATATTTTTTTATCTGAATGAACCAGTAGATATGTGTTATATATTTGATAAATAAGTTTATTATATACAAAAGTCGTAAAAAGTTGAGGGTACGATTTGTAAATTTTTCTTTTTTTTCCTATTTACATTCAACTTCAACATTTTTTATAAAATCGTGCGTATGTCAGAAACATTGCAATATTAGACTTGTTTTGTTCGTAATTCGAAGATCTTTCCGCGGGTATTTTTTGATATGAATGAATCTGTAGAAATGTATTATATATTTGATAAATAAAGTTTATTATATAAAAATGTTATAAATAGTTAAAAGTTGATGGTTCGTTTTGTAAATTTTCTTTTTTCTCTTTATTGGGCCTGGTAAAACTTTTTTTTTTTGCCGGATAGGCTTATTTTTTTAGGGCGTCGTCCTTTCTTTCCGTTTTTATGTATAATAATTGTTGGTATAGAGACGGGC